>QUSF01000008.1:17131338-17251731 GCA_003676055.1 Chloebia gouldiae | reverse complement strand
GCCTTAAGATTTGCTTGGGTTGTTCTGTTCCATGGGGGAAAACAAAATCTTTCAGAGATTTAAACGCTCTTCTAAGATACTCTGGAGTCAGGAGAGCTTTTGTGAAGCTGTGGTGGCAAACTTCCACCAGATCCTCACAAGCCCACACAGATCTCAAAGTACAAGGAAGGGAGGACACTGCATACCAGTGACAGCTTTCATGTGCTCTTTAAATAATCACTTAAAAAAAAAATAAAAGCAGTCTTTGAGGACTTTTACAAAATAACTTGCAAGCTGAAAATGTGGCAGTTCTGCAATTTATTGGTTAGCTTAGGGATGGAATTGGGGTACTGCACCCTCAGGGTAAATAGGTAGAGAAGTCACAAATCCACAGCAGTGGTAGGCAAATGAGAGGACTCCAGAAGAGAGGGGTTCTGACAGCCAAAAATGCAAATTCCTTCCTTGAAAATGAAGGAATAGAGTTACAAAAGGCTTCAAAGATGGTGGCCCACTTAGCATGGTTAAAACAATTAATGTTGATTTGGACATCGGGGTTTTGTGTGCTTCCAAGCATTGTGTGTGAGGAAAGCCAGAGGAGAATAAGAGAAGGAACGAGAACTTCAAAATTACTGCAATTTCTTGCTGCATTTCTTTTCACTTTTATGTCTTTATTTTTTCATTAGAGGTGAACTACATAACCAGAGTCATGCTTTTTACATATTTGACTAGCATAAAGGGATATCAGATCTGGAGGCAGAGCCTGGCAGGGGCATAGCTTGGGGGCTGAGCACTGCAGGATCCAGCACAGCCTGACCCTGAAGCCCTGAGCACCACCAGGAAATCTGGGCTTTCGTTGTGCAATAATTACATTTTATGTATCTGCTGAAGGACAGCTTCATGGCCATGAAGTCATTGCTCTTCCTCAATGTCAGCCTGCAACCTTAGAGCAAATAAGTCAATAAATAGACCAAATTTACTTTCTATGTTACTCTAAAGGCAAAAGGATTTGTGTTTTGTTTGCTGGACCCAAATCATGAAGGTTTCCCCGTGTAACTGTCAGCTATCAGGAAAAAAAACTTTGCACATGTTCAAGCCCTGAGTATACTCAGCTTCTCTGAAGTCAATACTAGTTTGGGCTTTTTTAGTCTGAAATGTTCCCAGCCATCAGATGTAATTGTCTTGTTGTTACTACTACCTAGTAAATACTGCCCAGCATTTTTTTATGCATCTATGAAAAATATTTTAAGCAAATATAATGTGAATTGTAGGAAATGGCACCTTTTTATTTTTCCTGGTAATCTGCTGAATAGCTTGAATAGCTGAGGTAGAGATACTGGATAAATAACCAGGAATTACTGACAAGTCAGGGCTCCTTTTTGAGCAAGGAGCTGGATGGCATCTCCAGCTAGGGCAGTTTGGAGCTGGCATTGCAGGGGGGTGCAGCCATTGCAGGCCTTGAGGAAATTTGGAGCTCTTCAGTAGCACTGAATTTGAAACAGGTAAGGGAGAATCCTTTTTGGAGAGAGGATCCTCACTAGAATTTCTTGTAAAGGCTACAGGTCTGCTTTCAAGGGAATGAAAATAAAAATTCTCCCATTATAAGGTTTTCTCAGAGGGGATTTTTAATGTTGTTTGCCCAGGCTAATGCTCCCAGAGGAAAACTTCACTGAAGTGCTGCACAGATGCATCACAGCCAGACTGAGATTCTGTATTGCAAACTGTGACTTAGAAACCGTCTTTTTGTATTTTGTGAACTTCATATAGGTTTCATGGTCCAGTTAATTTCAGTTCTTCCTCTTGAAAATACCATTTGGAGCAGCTGAAGCATCACTGAACTGTTAATGGGACTCTTTCCTTCCATATCTGGAGAAGAATCTCCAGAGTGATTTTAGTCTTAAAACAGCTTCAGAAGAGGCAGGGGGTGACTGCTCAGAGTGTTCATGGTCTTTTAAAACTAAAATTCATCTTTAAAGGTAGGTACATGGATATAGATCCATGTTTTTCCTCCAGGCTTCCTGAATCTTCTCCCTCATCATCCTCTCACTTACCTGTTGAGAAGTTTTTTTTCAGCTCCTGGCAGAGCCTGAGCTGTGTTGTGCCTCTCTTGCTTCCCTTGGGGTTTATTACTCTCTCCATTAGCAGTAGTAGTACTATCAATTATTATACTGTTCTTATATCAACCCGTGAATTTGGGGTTTTTTACATTTTTTTTCCTGATTCTCCTCCTCATCCCACTAGGGGAAGAATACAGTGGACCCATTAGAAGAAAATGTTCTGTGTGTGATCTCTGTTCCCAAATACACAAGATTCTGTTTAAAATGAAAAACTGATCAAAGATTTTTCCAAGGTCTCAGGATATAATGGGATTGATGACATGGCTGTCTGTGTGGGATACAGAGACAAAAGGATTGCTGAGAGTGTTGGACCAAGAGAGGAATAAGGAAAATGTCATCTTTTTTTCTTTTCTTACAAGAAATTATTAATATCACTGGAGCTTCCCAGCCTCTCTGTCTTATGGTGTGCTTTTCATAGAAAAGAGTGGAAATTAGTGGAGATTCCCTGCATTATCCATCCATACTCACATTTCTATTACATTTGTCCAAAGAAAGCCCCTGCAAGAACACAAAGCAGATTGTGGCAATAGAGAGATTTTGATTAGAGGATCTGATTCTTTCATTCTCATTCAAAACCTAAGCTTTGCTTGTGTGAGGACTATAAAAGGAATTTTCCATACTCAGGTTAAATATTCCCAGCAAACTACATAGGGAATATCACAAGAAACTTGTGGTGTTTCCACTCCTTGCATCAGCATCTGTTATTTTCTTAGTCTAGCAAAGCAATTTAATTCTTGACAGGCTTTTCATCCATAAATCTGAACTCTTACCTAAGCCCACAATTTTCACAATTTCCACTTTTTTCAAGTGCAAAAAAAAAAAATATGCAGATGAGAGAACTCAGTGTCTGTGGGCAGCCAGATGTACTCAAGTGTGTTCAGTCTGCTTTGCTCATGGACCAAATTTATATTGAGCATGCACAGATACTGTGTCATGTTCCAAAATAACTGTTAAAATAAAGTATGATAGTAGGGCACCATCAAACACCAATAGTTGTTGGGGGGAAAAAAAAAGCTGCATCTGCTGCTTCAGTTCTGCCAAATACACAGTTGGTGCACTTTAGTGATGGTTTTGCTTAAGTGCATTCATTCTTCTAAGGGATTTTATTAAATGATTCCTCTGTTTCTTCTGTTATACTCCAGTGACTGAGTGGTTCTTGACCTCAGCTGTTGGTGCTACATTCAGGTAGAATTTTCTGAAGGGCAAAAATAACCATCTTTCAAATATTCACCCAGTAAAAAAATATGCATTTTACCTTCTAGCACAAACCCGAGAGTGATACTTATACATTTCTGAGGGACTGACCCCAAAACCTGCTGCTAAAATTTCAAGAGAAAAAGAAAGAAAAGGAAATGTTTCTGTGGTTTGAGTTATTTCCTGCCACGAGGCAACATCTTTGTGTGCCAGAAACACACAGTTAATCCAAGTTAGCAGAAAATTGTCTTGTGAGATCCTAACCCTGCCCATGTGTTCAGAATAGAGATGTACAGGTGGGACCATCCCATGGCCATTGGAGTTTGAGGCTGGAAGGGCAAAATGGCTTTGGGGAGTTGGTAAAGTGAGAGTTGTTGCTGACAGGAAATATTTGTTAGGTGAATGTTGCTGCTGCTATGCAGGGATATGTGCTGGGGGGTTACACCTTGCTGCAAGACAGATGCCATCTTTATCTGCCTAAAAAGTTGCTCTGACCATGGAGAGATGGAGGAGTAACTCAGGAATGGTGCTGAGGGAGAGAGGACATCCTCTTTCCCTGTGACTGGAAGAAAGCATCTTGGGAACAGGAAAAATTCACGAGCTATCGATGCCAAGGGCCGTGCTGGCAGCCCTAAAGGAAACCTACAGCTCCAGGAGGGACTGGCACCATCTCAGCTTTCCCATTTTGGTTAGGTCTCCAACTCTAAACTGCCCAGCCTAGACAAAGCACTGGGGAGAAACAGCATCTCCAGAGGATAAAGGCTTCATCCCTCTCAGGCTGTGGCTTGACAATAAAGGACCTTATTAGCTCAAGAAAGCCTTTGGGCTCTTTTTTATGTCAAGGGATTTGTTCCAGTTCCCTGACTGCTGTGCTGGCAGTGGGTGGTCTGGGTGCTGTTGTGAGGTTTTAATCATTAAACTTGAGATCAGTGAGATTATGAAGGAAAAGAGGCTCATTACACACGGAGTGGACTCCTGTGGATGCACCTACAGAGAAATTCCCTTCTGAAAAATCCAGGAGCCTGGGATAGAATCTTCTGCTGGGAGGTGAGTGCTTCTCTCCTGTGTCCCTCTCCACAGCTTTAGAAGCTGGTAGGCTCCCTTAGTTCAGAGGATGTCGAGGAACTGTGTGGACACCTTGTTGTTTAAGAGTCTGTCTTATTCCTATTCCCCTCTTTAAGGTGGGTTTTGTAACCTTCCTGTGCTCACCACCTCTTCTTCTCAGCAGCAGTGATCCCTCAATCATTGCTCTGCAATTTGCAGGTCCACCTCCACATCAACCAGCCTTTATTACAGCACATGACCCACCACACCTGATCTTCCCCCCACCTCTGCACCCACGAGTTTCATTTAAAAACAAAGCCAAGGTGCTGCTGCAGCTGGGGGTGGCTGGGGTGTGGTGATTCCTGCCTGGCTGCTGGAGTGAGCTGCTGCCTGGATAAGTCACAGGCCACCACTGCCAAGCCCCACACGGTGTTTTGAGCCTTATCGAGGCTTCTCAGGCTGCTGAGCTGGCAGCAAGGCAGGAGTGTTCCAGCAGCTGGGCTGCTCCTGTCACTGAGTGTCTGTCTCCAGCGAATGTAGGCCAAGAAAAGCAGATGGGTTCTTCCACCACTCTCCCACAACCTCTTCAGGGACAGATGTGCATTGTCTGGACAGTTTACTGGCAACAGCGCTGCTCTTTCCTGCTCTGAGCAGTGTCAGCATGCCAGAGACAGAGCTTTAGCAGGAAAATGCTCCAGCAGAGGTGGAGCCTGATCTTCCCCAGAGGTGGCTGCTGGTGCTTGCTCATTGCTGGATTTCCATGCATGTGCCTGGCCAGGTTTCTTGTAACAAGAACCAACACTTCACAGTGAAACTTCAGAAAGAAGCTAACAGAAAACCCAAACCCTTTCCTAGTGTCTTCCTTATGGAAGGAGCTGAGAGACAGGGTGGGATACTTGGGATGTCCTGGGCAGGACCAGGAGCTGGACTCAGTGATCCTGATGGATGCCTTCCAACTCAGTTTATTCCATGGTTCTGTGATACTTCGGGCTGCCTGAGCACCAGGAGGTCTCCAAGGATTCTGGCAGTACAAACTGTAGGCAGGATGCTCCAAGTGTGGCTGTTCCTCGAGGTTTCTGTTGTGTCCCTCATCATCCACCTGGCATCTGCCAGAGGGGCTTAAGTGCAGTGACCAGCATCTGTCATGTCCAGTCTTTCTGCTGTACCTTCACTCTTTGCCATGCTGTGTTTTCTGCAGCAACCCCAAGAGAACTCAATTGCTCAAGATGGGGGACAGTGATACAGGTGGTTTTTTCCAATCACCAGCTTTTGATGTAAGCAATTCTGGAAAGCTGCTGGGTAGGTACCATGATGTACCAAGTAACAAACGTCCTAATCTTGAACGTTTTATGTGTTTCATAACAAATTTCCTGCAGTGGCATCTGCTGGCAAGGTTACCAGCTGTGGTGTTTGCTGTGATGTGATGCAGGGTGGGACTGCTGGGTGTTAGCACAGGCACTAAGGAATGTTCTGCTGACCTACTTAAAATGCTATATCAAGGACAGTTAAAGCTCTGAGGGAGCAGGCCTGACCTTACAGCTGACCTTGTTTTGAAAGCAAGGTTAGATGAGACCTGGGTTTGTTACAGCTGGAAATTCCCTGCAATCCACTTTATGAGTTTGATTCTTTGCTTTAAATATCATGGAACAAAACCCACTGATTCTTATTTACTTTAAGGGTTTGCTTTCCTTGAATCAGTGTCAGTCCTGGACCATCTCAGCCCAGCCAAAGTCACTTTTCCTTGATGTCTGTCACAAATGAAAAATGGCAGATGTGTTTCCCTAGTCAAACTGGTTAATTTCAATGTTCCTCACTGGGATACTGTCCAAGGAAGGAATATGTCCCAGGACAAGAGCAATGCAAGCAAGAGGGACTGAAGGGTCCTGAGCACATCTCCAGCTGTGCGAGTGTTTCCCTGGCACTCATCCAGATGTGTGCAGCCCCTCTGAGGTCATCTTGAGTCGCTGATGCAGATGTGTGGAAGAGAGAACAGATGTCATGCAAATCACACTCGAATTAAAAACCCATCAAACACCATGCAAGCTTAGGGAGTTGTCCTTCACCACTAGGGACAGACCTTGTTTTAAATACTGAAAGAAGTTACTTCAAAGACAAATATTCAGTGATTTGAACTGAACAAGAAAAGCTCTGCTTTATTCACCCCGAAGACTCCCCACCAGAAAAGATACGGAGTCAACTGAATCTCACACATCATGTGAAAGAGCACAGCGTCTGCATTTAAAGCAGAAGGGACTCACTGCTCTCCAGGTGATGTAAAAAGATGCATTTGATGCATTCAGTTTGGTTAACACCTCTTCATATGCAAAATCACTGGTAAATGAGAAACAATTATAATAGAAACTTAAAAATCGTTGTAGCTCATTTTATTGTATAATTCAAAGCAGCAGTCTGCTGTCTTTGAAGACCCAAATTATATGTTTGGTTTCAAGCTGCATATTTTATCTAAAATGTCATTTAAACGTATTTTTAAAATGAGTAGTTATTATAGTAGTATATACATAATTACAAAAAGAAAGGGGGTGGGGGAAAGCAATGATCTCAAATATACGTTTTTCCCCTGGGAAAAATTTTACTTGGCGTAGTAGACCTGCACAGATGCTCTTTGGGTTCAGCGTTTCAGATCTCTATAGAAGATATGTACCTGTGTTTTGTGTTTCACAATATAATTATAAAATTAGCTAGATGAGCCTACTGCTGTACTGCATAACAATACCATTCATCTTTTTTCTGTGGAATTTCAAGAGCCATTTGTACATGTAACTTATCCTCTATAGCAAGAAACAAGAGAGAAATGACACAGCAAAGCACTGCTGGACCTTTATGAAGCGTTCTGTGCTATGCAAACGAAATTGTTTTTGGTGTTATGTTTCAGAGGTGCAACAGCATAAACGCAGCACAACTCCGATTATTTTAATAGAGAGCAATTTTTGTCTGAGCAGTGTCTGAGGTTTTCATTAAGGCAACTCAACAGGACCGACGCTCTGATACAGTATATTACACGTTGGGAACGCTACAACAGGATCTGTTCAGGAAGAGAAGAACAAAAGGCATAAAGCAGCTTAACGCTGACCTAAATAATCCAATATATTCCTTCTTAAAAACTCTTGCCCTGCCATCTGGGAAGTTGATTGCCGACAGATCACTGAAACGTGCTTTTGTTTGGAAAGCCGCTCGCTGCAGGGTGAGCACGACCAGAGCGAAAGCAGCGGGCTGCGGCAGCGCGCAGGACACCAGCGGAGGCGCAGGGACCGGCGCTGCCATCGGCCACAGCGCCAAAATAATCCAACAAAAACCCAAGCAAAGCCCCTGGCCGCTTGCCCCACACCTCTCAGGTGCCAGCAGCTTGTCCTGGGGCCAGCAGGGGCCGGATGAAGTCGGAAGCTCCGCCGCGGGGCCGGGCATGGCGGGGCCCGGCACGGCGGCCCCGGGAGCTCCTTTCCTGCCGGGCGGGGCTGAGCCGCGCTGCTGCCGGGCCCCGCTGCGAGCTCCAGCCTTGAGCTCTCCCGCAACCTCTGCCGTCTCTTCGGCTTTTCCGCAGTAAAGCCCTCCTTGCTAATCCGTGTGCTGGGGAAGAGGCTCTCAACTCCCGCAGCCCCGGGGGAGAAATGGATGGGGAGTCCCGGAGGTACAGCTGGTGCTGTACCTCAGCTTAGCTGTGCTTTGGGTCCTGTTTCTGGGAAGGTCCTGCCCTGGTTATTCGAATTATAGGAATTTGAATATGTGACATTGACGTGCGTGCTGTTTATTTTAGGGAAGTGGAGGAAAGTAAGCCGTAAATGACCATACTAGAGGTGTAACTGCACCCAGAAAATCACAGGAACTAGCCTCTGTTCCTTTTTTCTAAGGTAGGTTGTTCTAGAAGTGATGCTGCTCTGCTGCATGTTTGTCTAGAAGCATCCCACTGTAAATGGGATGCTATAAAAGCTGGCAAGCTCTGGGGCTTAGATTTTAGGCTTATCTCACCCTAAAATCAAAATATGCACAAGTTGCTACCAAGTGCAGCTGATGAGGCCACAGGTGTAATGTTAAAGGGGTGTTACTGCTTTTTCATGTGTAGCTTCCCGTATGTTAAAACTTTTGATTTTCTGAATACTGTCAATGCTTTAAAAATCTCTTACAAAATATACATTTCAATAATCAAAATTTAAATCATCATCCTGTCCCCTGAGTCTAAGGTTTAATCAGAATGATTCCTGCATTTTTGCCTAGCAATACAAAAACCTTCCAGAGAAAAATGTACTCTTGAATATTTCCAGAAGTTTATATAAATCCACATTTTAAATTTTTTTCTAATGCAGCTGAGGTCTGAAGTGATCTAGCTGAATTCCATATGTGAAGCAGTGAGGTGTGTGTCTGTTGGTAGTCTGAATTGGACCTAGCCCTGAATTTTAGCTGAGATTGAACTTAAATTAAAAGAAATGCCAGTTTGATTCCCTCCTATCTGAGTTGATCTTTCTACTCCTCAAAGCACATTTCAATAACTCTCTTGTTATTCTCCTCTTGAGTTCCCGTATGCTATAATTGTTCTTATCTATACGTTCCCTTGATTATGGCACTGTCCACTGAGCCTGTCATCGCTGTGGCTGGCTCATAATGCCTGCAATTATTGCTCCGTGGGCTGCCAGAGCCACTAATGATGCTGTGTTGGCTGTTGGTGCTGCGGGAGGCGAGGGCTGCGTGCTCACCCTGCAGAATGCGCCGGGAGCTGGAGCACGGCTGGGAAGAGCAATGTAGGTCACAGCGGTGTCAGGATCTCCTTGTGGGGGCAGTGATGGTGCTGGGGGGTTCCATCGGGTTCACAACAACTGATTCCCTTGGAGTCCCCTGGGATTTCAAAAGGAGCAGGTTCTTGTGTGTTTATGCTGTACCTTTTGATTTGTGCAGCACCTGCAGCTTCTGCTGAGATCTGCTCTCTCCGGGTCCTCAAGGTTGGTGTTTTCATGCACTCTCTCCAGATAAAAATTAATCTGTTTGTTCAAAGCATGCTGTTCTGAGCTGGATGCTGTTTCCTGATGAAAGAGTGTTCCCAATAAATTTCTCCAATTTGTCATCCAAAGCAGCCTTCCCTGCTTTTGGCACTATGTGGAAGCTGAGGGTGGATCCAAGAAGCACAAGACCAATCCTTTTTGTGCTGCTCAGCATCTTCACATGTGCATTAGCCTATGAGCAAACTGTGAACCTCACAAAGCTGAAATCCCAGATAAAAATTGGTACCTTTTATCACCACAGACCAAAATTACTCTTGTAAAGTGGTAGAGAAATATTTCTGTGTTCCAGGTCATTAAAACCATGTTGCAGAAGTACAATATAGGAAATAACACAGCAGTGTTGTGGCACAGCAAATGCAGGCCTTGCTCTTGGAGGCCTCTAAGCAGCATCAAGTACAGGTGGGGAAGGAACAGACCATGGAAGAAGCATCAGGGCAAGATTTTATACTGTAAGTTATTTCCCACAAACAAGGGTGGGAAGGGAGAAGGAGCAGGGGTGAGAAGTGTCTCAGCCTTGATATTTTTTTTTTTGCACAGCCTGTTAAAGACTAGCACCTCATAAATCAGACTCGGTTTTAGTTGGCTAAGCGGGGCATAAGCCCAAGAACAACATCTAAAGCAGACCAGGACGAGGTCACAGCTGTGTGCTGGAGAAGACAGCACAAGCCCTGGCTCCCAGCACACCACACACACACACACACATTCTCCTACAGGCTCCTGGCTTTGGAATCGAGCCCAGGGGTGCATTGGGAGAACACTGTAGGGAGTGTACCCCAGGCCATGCCTGGGTGGCAGCCAGGTCAAACTGCTTTGCAAGGAAGTGCTGCCATTCTCAGCCTCGGTGATCTGCCAGTGACTAAGGAAAACAGAGGAAAATGAAGAAATTCAAGCCTTTTGTTCAGTCCTACCTCTATGAAGCAGTGACTTCCACTTCCACTGAAAATAAGAAAAAAAGTTGAATTCTGTGAGATACCTTGTTTCTAGCAAGTACCTTTTCCCCTTCCCAGGGCGGGACGCCTTGCAGTAGTTTTCCTCACAGATAATTAGCACGATAATTGTGATGTGTTTAACACACACCTATTGTGAGAGATTGCAGCCTGCACTGATTGCTTGACTTTCCCCTGGTCTAATTGCAGTCTGTCAAGCCTGAAACCACATGTTCATGCTTTGTGCTCCAACGTGCAAGGCAGGGTCTGGTAAATGGTCTCTAGTGCTCTGAGAGAGTTATTCTCTCTGATTTTGTGTGTGAGGTTGCTGTGGACATGGGCTCTGCTGAGAAAAGTGTAATTTACTTTGAGCTCTCTCGGTACTGTGTGGTCCTCCATCAGAGAGGGCTGCTGATGACTTCGTGAGCACACATGTGAACTGCTGATTCAGACGGATTTTTAATGAGGGGAGTAAATTCAAGAGTGAAGGGAACTCACTTGCACAAGCTTGGCCAACCTGCTGCTTTGTGGGGCCTGGAGGCTGTTGGAGAGTGTTGGTGCTGGACACAAAAGCACTTGGAGAATATCTCTGATCCCCAGGTGGGCATTTGAAAAGAGCAAACCGTGTGGCCATTTTAATACTGAGAGGTATCCTTCAGTTAGTAATATATTAATAGCACTGGCACAGGGCAAAATTTCTCAACTCATACTAGTGCTGTGTCATCAGCTTGTTAGATATACGCAACAAATAAATCCTGTTTTTCAGGTAGAATGTGGAAAAACAGGTTTACCTTTGTCTGCCTCGAGTTGCACTTGAGGTGGCTCTCAGATGGCTTCCTCATAGAAGAGCTAAAAGAAATACATACATTGAGAGAGCAGTAGATGCAGGTTCAGAAATCACATCATGAAGTCACCCAATTCTGGTTCTGAAGTCACTGTATTGTGTGGTTTTATCCAATGATAAATATCCCCTGCAAGCTTTAGTAATGAAAGCTCTTAGAAGGGAGAGTTGCAGCAGCCACCTAAGCTATTCTAGATGGAATTTGCTGCTACAATTTCAATAAATAAAATG
The DNA here is from genome assembly GCA_003676055.1 of Chloebia gouldiae. Classification (NCBI taxonomy): domain Eukaryota; kingdom Metazoa; phylum Chordata; class Aves; order Passeriformes; family Passeridae; genus Chloebia; species Chloebia gouldiae. Next base: position 17,240,393 of record QUSF01000008.1, on the reverse strand, counting down.
TAGAGGAAACTTTGTTTCCTGGAAAAAATAATTTATCAAGCTAGTGAAACAAAGCTTTTTTTTTTCTTTTTTTTTTTTTTTTTTTAGGTCCCAACAATTCCTGGGGCTGTCCAGATATCAGGACAAGTAAACTGTGCTGTAAGAGCTGGTCTTCTCTCTTCTGTCTCCATGAAAGCTTTTCCAAGGGGCCTCAGAAAGCACAGGAGAGGAAGAGCAGCTGAGAGGTGCAACTTTGAATGAAGGAGAGGGAAGAAACCAGGATAACTTGTGTGTTCCTTTTCCTTCCATGTGAATATTGCATGGGCAGTTCACCCCTAAAACAAGCTGCCAGCCTGCAGCAGCCAATGTCACCAAGTCACCAAGGCAGGCCCTCAGTGTAGGCACATAAAGTAGGCATGTGAGGGGGCTATTGGGATCTGCCCAGTGACAATCACACACAAACTACAGCAGTTGAAATATGTATTCCAAAAGAACTGGAATTATAGTAATTCCATTGAGGCATGGGATAGCTCACAGCCTCAATGGCCTCTTGGATATGGATAATGCTCCCATGTTTCTTACCAACTTAGGTGGCGATCTTATTCCCTTACCAAAACCAGATTCTTCCTAATTGATCTGTGTATTTGTTCATTTTACCCCTGCTATTTTAAAATTATTTTGTTCTGTGTACCAGAGAGCAAATACAGCTTAGATTAGACTGCGTAGACTTGACTGCAAGGGTACCACAGCTGTGAATAAAGTGGCTGTGTTTTGTGCAAAAGATGTCTAATTCATTATAGAGTTTCTCCTTTCTGCCTTTTCCCCCCATCTCTATGGTCCTGCAGGAAACCACCCCTTGAGACCACAAGGTGAAGCCCAGAGGCAGCTCATCATGATCTTGGTGTTTGTGGTTTCTTTGACAACATCTCTAAAAGCTATTTCTACTGAGAGGTAACAGCCTGTGTTTGAAAAAAAAATAATTTAAAAATCTCTAACTTGTGGGAATGGTCCCAAATCTAAGCCCCTCAATGCTTCAGGTTGGAAACTGGTCTGTATGGTTGTGGTGTCACTGCAGTAATGCTGCTCTGGGAAGGGCACAGTGCTCCTTCTTCCCTCCGTGTGCCCCTGCTGTGCCATGCAGCCCAGCACTCACACCCTGAGCTTAGGGAGCAGGAATGGCTGAGGGTTTGTTTTGCTTGTTTTGCTCCTCACATGAAGCTATTCACATCCAGAGCACAACATCAAAGCTCAGCTCTGCTCCTGTGCTGCTAGCAGAGATGTTCAGCAAGTTTGGCTGCTTTGTAATGGGTTAATGTAAAGTGTGAAGAAATATGCAAACAAGTAATGAAAGAAACCAAATAGATTAAAATCAGAAAGTTGAAGTGCTTTTTTTCCCTTTCTTTCTCTTTTCTTTCTTTTTTTTTTCTTTCTCGTTCTTTTCCTTTCTTTTTTTACCCCCATTCTTTTTATGTTTTGTTTCACATTTGCACTGTGCCATGTTCTCAGACAGGGTAATTTGCAGGAGCTTAGGAGAAATTGCTGTGACAGGCAGCATGGCTAAATACTTTATCTTGGAATTGCCCTCCCTGGAGCAGCTGCTCAGGATGCCAGGGATACAATACTTTTCCTGTCTGAGAAACAAAACAATAAGGCTCAAACACATGGCTTCTGGAAACACTTACAGACAAACTTCTTACACACTGAATGTGCTGAAACTATAAACTAGATGTTAAGAGGGCTGAGCAGATTTTAAGTAGACTTTCAGGAATTTCAGAGAAGGTTCATAGGCCGTCTTTACCATATAAATTTTGTATTATAAAATTTATAAAGTGTTTATATTGCACACACACACATATATATAACACATGAGGGTTTTATACTATAAATCATGTCATTCTACATAACTGTATAGTTATGAATTCTATAACAGTAATATATTGTGGATTATTGGCAATATATAGCCTATATAATGAGATAAATGTGCAGTTACAGATTTCTTATGTATTTATAAACAGTTTCTTACATGTTTATAAGTCTGTAAGCTCTGATATGTTTTAACTATTGAGTTATAGACAACTCCTCTCCAGTGTATGACTCTACTTCTCCCTTGGGAGCTGTGACACTTTGTCTGTTTGCCTGCACATGAAAAGCTATGGCAAAGCTATAACAACTCTACTCTGCTAATAAAAATAAGGCAGAAGAGAGAGGATGAGTAGGCATAAGTCACTAAAGACTAGCAGAGCTCTCATTTTGCAAAGGGAAGTCAGTGGAAATCTTTGCTGCTGACTTATGGACACCTGGGCAGCACAAAGCAAAGGAGAAACTGGGCTGCCTTTGGTCTTAAAAGTGGTGATTTAAGTTCTTATCCCCACCCCTGCAAGGAAAGGAAGGGTTAGATTAGTACAATTAACAAGCAAAGCAACTGAATACATACAAAGTGGCCAAAAAAGTAGTATTTCACTTTTTTTTTCAGTTTTCTGAGAGGCTGTTTACAGTAAACAGATATAGACTGTGGTGTGGAAAGGGATTTATTTGATCCTTTGAAAAGAGGAAATTCCCCTCTCCCAGCAAAGGAAACATGCTGCACCTCAGAAGGCTCAAGGAGCATTTGGCTGCTGTTTGCAGGAAGAGAAAAGCATTTCATTTTGAACTTGAAAGCAAAACTGGGTTTCAAGTGAACAGCAGAGCAGCAGTATCACAGGCCAAGTTTGCAGTTTGGGTGACTTGCACAGTTCCTTCACTGCAATGTAAATATGTAGGCAAGAAAGGATATACAGAAAGGACTTTCCCTGAGGTCTTCCTTTGAAGGAATGGGAGAAGCCTCCCCAGCTTTTGTGCATTTATGAAATAGACCTTTTTGAAGTGAGGGCTGCAGGGGAAAGGGGGAACTGTGAGAGATGCTGGATCAGTAGCTGTTTACAAACAGGCTTTAGTGGTCTGAATATTATGGTGCTTCTGAAAAACGTTTTTCAATCCAAATGATGCTGATTTATGCAAAGAACATGCCTGCCCCCCCCCTCCCCCCGCCCCAGCTCTCTTTCAAACTTGAAAATGCTGTAAAACTCCAGTTTTGCAAAGCTTGAGGATGCAGTGATGATCTCATGATTTCTGTTTAGCAGCTTTGCCTTTTTTGGCCACCAGGAGCTGCTCCATAATTCTGCCTGGATTGTATCTTTTTCTCCCTTTCAGGTGAAAGCTCATGTAGTGTCTCAGTGCCAAAGTGGCAGGTGAAGATGGGGTGGCTGCTGCACCTCCACAGAGCCTGAGCTCAGGCAGTCCAGGAAACGGCTTTGCAGCCACCACAGCTTCACCCAAGGCTGGTGCAATGCCGGCAGAGGTTGTAACTGGAGGAAATGTGTTCTGAGAAACGTCATTATATATAGCAGAGAGGAAGGGAGCAGAGAAGTAACCAAGCGAGCTGCGTGTCTTTTCAATTGCAGTGCGGTTTTCAGCCCTGCTTGCCCAATCGCCTTTGCACCACAAGGCCCTCCTGCCATGTGCCTTCACCAGGGCCGTGTAAAACAAGTAACACCAGTGCTTTACAGCAGTAACCTCTGAGCCACACAACAGTGGATTTTTCTTCATGAAACAAGTGAGAAAAAGGGTAAATAATTCCAGTGCAGCACAATGTTATGCACAGTTAAGATCCACAGGTGTTCCAGCAGGTAGACTTGAGCACCAGTACAGGCCTGGCTGTTGCAGCAGGAGGGATCCATCCACACCAGGTCAGCCAGAGCCATTTTGAAGGGGAAGCACAATTTAAAAGTGAAGGGAGTGAGTCACATTGCCTGTTGGCATAAATGCAAAGTACTTAGGAGCAGGAAGTGTCTTTGTTTTTGTGCAGGGGAGTGTGCTCAGGTCAGGTTATCACTGAGGTGCACTTCTGGCTAGCAAAATAAGGGCTTACTCCAGCAGTGTGACCATCCTACCTGAGAGGGGCAAACAATTTCATGCAGTTCAGTATCAGGTACCCAGGCTTACTTTTTGTTTTTAACACTGTATTTAACAACACTGAATCTTAAACCAGCATCCTGCCACCTACTGCTCATGAAAATGCCAGATGCAGTATGTACACAGCAGTCTCATTTTGGCCTCAAAAACCTCATCAAAGCTGTCTGGGACTGGTGGACTGGTCAGCTCTGCAGAGGTTGGGAAAAATACCCTGTGAGCCATCTGAATTGCCCTACTGGGACTCTCAGTCAGTGTAATGATGTCTGCAGCAGGGCCAGCTTTCTTGGAGAACAAAGTGCAGTTTCCTTTTGTGTGCTGAACAAACAAACATTGTGTGGGAATTGGTCCTAACAAAAATCTGTTTTGTTTTTTTAAAATAGCCAAGTCACTTTTTTTTTCCAGAACAGTGACCCTTGGGAAAGCCTGTGACTGGTGTGTGAAACTCAGAAACTACAGAGGTATGTATGGTGGGAACAGACAACTATTGCAATAACATCAGGGATGGCTCTGCAGTTAAAATTAAGCATAGAAGTGTCTGAAAACTGGTGGTCTGCCTACTGCCAGAATTCATTATGAATTCAATGTTTAGTATAGTTTAGGTTAGGAATCACCCTAACTATCCTTTGTCCTTTAATTAAATGAGAGGTCTGCCATTAGGCTTTGCTTGCCTTAACTCATGTTTTGGGCTGAACTTGTCCTGCCTGGTAGATGGGAACACTGGAGAGAAACAGGGGAGAGAGAAAAAGAGAAGACTCCAAAGTATCTGTCATTGCTGCTTACCTGACTCCAGGTACTGGCTCAAGGAAGGTTTTCACATTGACAGCATCTTTCAGCAATTCTGTTCCAGCTGTTGGATGCTCAATGCTTCACCAAGAACCTGGACACAAATTTGTCATTGTGCTATAAATGGTCCACATACAAAGCCACGGCCAGAGCATACAGACTGTAAAATGAAGAAACATAAGAGAGATTTGTGGACATGAGGGAGGTGTAGGCTTGTACATGCAAATTCTTCAAACATGTTATTAGAAATATAGATATTTAAGTTCAAAGAGTTAATTTATATTTAAATTGCTGTGTTTTAAAAAATTATAAACAAGACTAGTTGAGCAGGTTTAATCAAAGTCAATTTTATTGAGAGTAGATATGCAGTGATACCAGCTCCTAAAGCAAAATATGTGAGATCATCGTTTGCTAGATGCATTGAGCTGATTATTTCATTTATCACTTCTGGTTTAAGCCTGCATGTTTGGAGTAATTAGATTTTTTTTTTCTAGAATAAGATGAGAGGTGGGAGGGCAGCAGTATCACCAAATACAAGAGACAGAATATGAATGCCATGTTAAATAAAATCATATCAATGGTGTCTGTACCCTGGTAAGAATTATCATATATTCTACATATCCCAGTGTTATACGTATTTGTTACAAATATGTGTCCAAATTTACCATAGTTATTTTCCTTAAATATTCCCCCATACTGCAGTGAATTTTTAATACAATTTAGAAAACTGGAGGTGGGTGCAATACTCTGCCTTGATGCAGGGCCTTGTTTGCCACTGGCCCAGTCAGCAGCCTCACTGCTGATCCCTGCCTGGCTGTGTCCCATGGCTCCGATGCCTGTCCACCCCGGACCAGCAGCCTCTTCAGCCTGTCTTGCAAATAAATAAATTAGAAATGTTAGTTTCATCTTACTGCAGGGAGTTGTGTACAGTGCCAGCTATGGGCATAAAAAAATCATGCATTGGTTGCAAAAATAAGGCTGGGAAGTTAATGTTGTTTTCATTCTTTATCTATATACATATATATTTATGTGTATTATATACACTTGCACATATATACATGTGTACTTGTTTGTGTTGATGCTTCAAAGCCTTTGGGCTCTGTCTATTTTGCATTTGCCACCTGTTTAATTTGTTTCTTTTTCCTCAGGTACCAGAGTGCCTTCCTGTTTAGGGATGTAACATTGCTAATGTGCCAGAAGTGGGGATTGAGGCCAAGTTTCTCCCTTCATGCAGGGCAGCTTGTCACACAGGAACCAGGAAAAGGTAAATTCTGTCCCTCCCATCCTGTGGAGATCCCTGCAGAAGTCACTCTGCTCTGTAACCTCTTTCTGAAGACTAAGAATACAGGTTTAAAAGACAGAAGACTTCTGGAAAACCGCTTGTGAGTCAGCGAGTACTCAGGGGATGAACATGGCTTTCCTTTGTATTCAGAATAAGCCGTTTAAACTTTAAAGTTTTCTCTCTTTCTCTAGAATGAAAGCCACTTTCTGTTTAAACGTTTACAACTCTATCAAGGACATAACTTTCCTACATAGAAATGGGTCTGTATTACCAGTGCTTGGAAATCCTGTAGTCTGTGTTTTCCATAAGCCTTCAGAAACTTGATTGTCCTGAGGGCTGGAGTAATTTAACAGCCATGCTGCAAAAATGGCAAGGTAAGCAGCCCAGCAGAAGATGCAGTAGCCAAAACTCTTATCTCAAGACCCAGTTCTTGGAGAATTGCATCAACTTCCCTCAGTCAATAATGAGTGTTATTTATAAATTCACATACAATACAGAAAGGAAATTTGATGCACTGTTGTGGAGATCAAAGTTTCAACGTGCTTTTTTTTCTCCTCCTGTTTAGAGAATTGGAGTCGGTTTGCATGTATCTGTGTCCCTCTTCTTATTGCTGAGCCCAGCACTGTTGATAGTCTTGAGTATTTTTTAAAAGCTGTTTCTTAAGATAAACATTTTGCACAACTTCCCAGAATGCAAGTGTTCAACTTAATTTGCCCAGAGTAGCAGTGTTTGTTAACAGGCTGCTTCTTTATAAGCAGGTTGAATTTCCAATTCACTACATCATAAATGAATATATAATGAGAAACTTTTTCCATGGTCGGGGTGAAATTCCTGTCTTATTGAGGTCTGTGCAAACTTAACCTTTGTTGATTTAGTTAGGTAACATTCATAGGTTAATCCCAAATCTCCTGCTCCTTAAATAAGAAGCATCCTACCACTGAAAAAATAGGAAGGAAATTACATATACTAATGGAAATGTCCAAAATGCCTGAGCACCCTCACAACACCTTTAAGAAGTGGATCATCAGGTTTTCAATGTTTGAGAAGCAGAGAGGAGAGAGGTTTTGTCCACATGCAGAATTCAGTCTGCCTTCCCTTCCAGTTATGTTTTGTGATGTGACACAGTGCATGTGTTCTTCATCACCAGCTTGGCTGCAGCAGGTAAGTGCTTGGCTTCATATCAGGAACACAGTTGCCAGCCAGGAATTTTCCTCCACTCTTGCAAAAAGTAGATACATTTTCAATATGATACGAGACAGAAGCAGAAAGAGAAAACATACACAGACATATATACATATATACATATATATATATACACAAATTTGTATATATGTCATATACACATAGAACATACATACATATATATCTATCTATATATATATATCTCAATATCTATGAATACATGGGTTGTTTAACAGACTATAAAACCCACCACACTACTGAGTCTTATGGGTGTTTTCTTAGCAAAGGCCTAATCAGGAGAGGAAACAGAAGCTTATTGCCCCACCCACCCCAGTAGCCTCTGCTAAAGCCATTTATCAGAATGTTTCTCAACCTTCTCGCGTTAGCAGGTTTAGGTTTTTGCAACTTTTTAGGGGTTACAGGTGATTATGGTGGTGCTGGGGTGATGGCTGGACTAAGAGACATTGAAGATCTCTTCCAACCTTGATGATTCTGGGATTTTCATTAAAATGAAAGCCTAGAGAATTATTTTCTTAGTTTTGCATTGTGGGATTGGGATGTTTTATTAGATCTTGGCAAATTTCAGACCGAACCTGCAGCAGATCATTTTGGTGGTGGTAATGCTGGTTGGATTTCACATTTGTCCTGTTCTATGGAATATGTAGATAAATATTTCTGAAGTAATCTCTCAAGTGTATCCCAATTATCACTGGCAGAATTGAAATAAACAATTCTTAGCGGCCCAAGATCTTTCTAATCCAAGTTGAGTAAACAATCCCAAACCCAAACCATTTCTCTGAAGGCAAGTTTATTCTCTACAGGAGACTTCAACTGAAACCCTTCATATTTAAACATATTAATTGTAAGCCTCTCCTGCCAACAAAATGAAGCAGGTTCATTCCAAATAACACCTGCTGTAATTTAGACTGAACTGCTGAAAGCAGTTCTTAACATTACAACTTCGCAATAGTAAATAAAGCAGAAATCTTAGCTGAAACCAAATCAGAAGCCAGAAATCAAGCTTCACTTGCACTCTTTTGTGTAGTATATTATGAAATGCATCTTGGATAAAGCTGATTGCCTTAACACAACTAAAACCCAAATTTATTCTGACTGCATTTATTAAAATTTATACTTACATGTGGCTCTGGTTTGACTGAGTAACTTTTAACCTCCTTTAGGCATCTTTTACTGCATCATATTGAAAAATACAATGAATGCTTGACAAACTAAACTGGACCTCTGTGGTACAAAAGTAGGGAAGACACAAATGCAATTTAAAAACAATTCCTTGAGAAATTAAAAAAAAAATCAAAGATAAGATAAGCAGAATAAATAGTAAAATATATCCATTTTTTATAATTCACTCAGGAATTCCCCTTTCCCACAATCACTTAGAGCAAAAAAGCTTGACATACTTTTAATTCAAAAATTATAGCTAGAAATTTAAGCCCCAATAGATATAAACAAACAAACAAAGCAGCAACAGCAAAACCAACCCCCCAGATATAACAATTGTGTCTCAGACAAGTTAAACTCATGACTACTGTGGGGCCTGTTTATGTCAGTTCATTTTGGCTGCGTTTTTTTGGTCTGGGGTTTTTTTCCCATTTTTTTATTTTATGATGTTGCTGTTCTTTCAGGGTTCTTTTTTATCTGAGATTTTTGCTGTGTCTGGACAGCAATGGCAGTTTTCTGTACGGGACAATTGTGGTCTTGTGTTTAAGGAATTTCCCTTCATTTAGGGAGCTTTATTAGGACAGAGCATCACTTGTTAGCCAAATTTAGAAAATTTGGGAGGTCCATAAAAATTGTGCGGACACAAACACTCTGTATTGCACTCTTAACAATTCACCACTTTTAAGATCCCAGCACTGGAAACAACTAATTTGAACACTAAACCTCAGTGTTAAGGACGATTTGTTAACTTTTTCACAACACATTTTGTTTCTGCCTGCTCAAGTATTGCTTAGACTTCCTGATTTCAAAATCTGGCCGGGAACTCGAATGGCCTTTCTGGAAAAGTTGCCTCAAAAGCACCTGAGTAACCACACTGCGCATTGCTGTTTTGTAGCCCCTTTTTTATTTTCCTTTTGGAGAGAGTGGGTGTCCTTTTACTGCACTTTTATTACCGTATTTTTACCATATTTTGGCGCTGTCGAGTGCTTGAGGTGCAGGGCTGGAGGAAGCACAGCCTGTTGTTCTGTGAGTGTAGGAGCACTTGTCCTCTCACCGCTTCAAAAGCCTCTTCTGCTTTATTATTATTATTTTTAAGAGAGAGAGAGAGAGAGAGAGTGAGAGAGAGAGAGAGACGGGTGTTTTCAGCGCGTTTTCACCTCATTTTTTCCCACATTTTGGCTCCGTTTGGTGCTGAAGGGAGCACAGCCTGTTGTTCGGTCAATGTAGGAGCACTCGCTGCCTCGCCACCTCCGTTTTTAAGCCCTTTTTAATTTTTCTTTTTGAGAGACAGGGGATGTTGTTTTCTGCATTTTTACCACATTTTGTCGTTGTTGAGTGCTGGAGGTGCAGGGCTGGAAAGAACACAGGCTGTTGTTCGGACGGTGTAGGAGTACTCGCGGTGTCGCCGCCTCAGGCGCCGCGAGTGCTCAGTAAACAAAACCCTCCGTTTTGTTCGCACGGGCGGAGGGGCCTGGGTGGCGCAGGCGGTCTGAGCCTGCCCCCATCGCCACGACAGCGACCTTTCCGCGCCGCTCTCCCTCCCCTCCCGCCATCACTCCCCGTGAGGGGCGGCGGGAGGCGGCGGATCGCGCCCCTTCCCCCCCCATCCCCTCACGCCGGGGCGGGGCGGGGCCGGGCGCGCGCCCCGGGGCGGGGAGGGCGGACCGCGCCATCCCCCGCGCAGCCAATGGCGCGCGGCCACCCCGCGATTCAAACGGCGCGTCCCGGCCAATGGGCGCGCGTGGCGGGCGGGAGAGGGGGCGGGGCCGCGCGCGCGCCCGTAACCGTCGCTCGGCGGGGCGGTTGTTCCCCTCAGCGGAGAGCGGCGCGCGCTCGGGCCCCGCTCCCGCCGCTCCGCGGAACCGCCTCCGGCCCGGCCCGGCGCGGGCGGGCTCCAGGTAACGGGAACGGCGGCGCGCGCGGGCCCGGGTACTCCCGCCCCCTCCCAATCCCTCCCATCCCCCCAGCTTTTCCTTGGCGGCTTTCCGGGCGGGAAGCGCTCCGGCCGATCGCCGCGGCCGCGCTCGGGCCTCGCTCCCGGCGGGCGGACGGGTGGCGCGGGCCCCTCTCTCGGGGTACCGGAGGTGGCGGGGCCGAGCCGCCCCCGCTTTGTTCGGCTCCGCCGCTCCGGGCTCCGAGCGGCAGTAGGCCGCCGAGGGGCGGCGCGGCCCCTCCCTTCCCCCGCGGCGGAGGCCCCGCGCCAGGCCCGGGCCGCGGGCGGGGCGGGCCCGAGGGGCCGGGCCTCCGCCGGCGCGTGGGGCCCTTCCTGTCAAACAGCGCCCGCCGCTCTCGGGCCCTCCCTGCGCGCTCCTGGTTCCGCCGCTCGCGGGGGTTCCGCTAGACAGCCTCTTGGACGGGAAGATCCTCGCCTCCCAGCCCGAGGGTTGATGGGTTGTTATTTTTGCCTCGAGGCTTCTTGGTGCTTGGTTTTTAGTGGTGAAGTTAAGTTGGCTTGGATAGGGATCGGTGCCTCCACTGTTCTGAATGTGCAAAGCTAGAAATGTGGAGAGAATAATGGTGCTGCTGAATAGGTCTTCCACAGCTCTCTTTGGTGAATTTAGTAGTAACTTTCTGTGTATTGTTAGCCTTGACTGTCAGCGTTTTCTTTATTTTCCTGCATTTCGTCTTGCATTCAAATGGCTCCCTCCTCTGACATCCAGAATGTTGTCTAAGAGTGGTGACATGTCAGAATTAGTAAATGGAATCACTGAGTGTGTGGGAGCTTTGCCCTTCCAAGAGGGAAAGCTTGTTGAGTGTTTATTTATCCTTAAAACTGTGTACCCAGCTTTTGCTGATGGGGTGTGATCTCTCTGTGGCGACAAGGTAACAGTCATCACTTTCTCCACACTGAACTATCTTCCCACATATCTACTGAGGGAGTCATTAAGAAGACCAGAAATGCATGCATGGGGCAATAAGTTTCTCAGCCAAGTTTCTTTTTAATTATTTCGTTTTTGTCTGAGTCAGCAGAAACTTTTATTCTTTACCAACTTTCAAGCTCCAGGGAGATTTGCATTAATTGGCTTGGCTTGGTACAGGATACAAAGTCCTTTTGAGCCTTTCTCTTGGACTCTGGATTCCTAAAGAAAAGTAGTAATGCTTCAGAAAACACAAATTTCATCTCCTGAGTAAGTGACTAAACTTGCAGTCAGGTGTCTGTACAGTGCAGGGTTTATTGTATGAGATAATTTTCGTTGGATTTATGTTTTGAAGCCCTCGGAATTCAAAAGTTTCTGCAGAGCTACTGGGACTATTAGGGTGATGCCAGCTGATACCATGAAAATTATCAGGGGTGTGTAGAGCTTGAAAGAGCAGTAAATTAAAAATGTCATCTCTAAACCGAATTTTTTTGAAGGACTTCCTGTCTTTTCTCGATGCCAGTAATTGTGTTTGTTATCTGAACAGATGAATGCTGCCTTTAAAAGGTGCAGCTTTTTGAAGTGGGATATGAGGAATGAGGATTGCAGACCTCCCTCACAGGAGGCACTGGGGTGCAGAACAAGTTGATTATTTTTGATGACTTATTTTAATGTTTTGTGTTTGAGGTTATTATTAAGCTGTAATATTTAAGGAAAAGAATTGAAAAATACATAAATTTTCCCATTAATAAGATTGTTCATTACTTTTGAGTTAGAAGATATTTCCACTTGCTTATTTATTATTTATTATTTTGGAATCTTGTATTGGTATCTACCTCAGGCTGAATTACACGACATGGATTTAGCTACAGGTCTTTCAACCACATCTTTCAAATTTTTAAAAGCAACTTCAGCTCTTTTTGAGAACAAGATTGGACAAAGGGAAGGTCCTTCTGCCTTTCACAAGAATTAAATAATCAAGTTACTTTTTCTTTGGACTTTGTGTTTGCATACAGAACTGCTGGATTTTGAAATCTGGCAGAGAATTGCTTTTTATTATTGCTATGAAATTGTATCTAGATTCTGAAGTGGTTGCTATGAATTGGAAAATCCAGTGTACATGTCCTCAGTTACAACTTAATGAAAAAATATTACCCTTTTTGAAAAGGATTTACCCTCCAAAATCCCGTTTTTTGCAACTTTGTGTGAGGATGGGCCAGCCTTGTCCTGCTCAGGCTCCGGGTTTGCAGCTGATGCCTGAGGTGCTGCAGGTCAGGAGCAGACAGTGCTGGCTGGGGTGCAGGAGGTGCAGCAGGCAGAGGGGAAATGAAGGCGTGGATCAGGGTGTGAGGTCTGGGGACAGCTCTGAGCGCACGCCGGGAGCTCCGGTGTTCTGTTTAAGGAAGAGCAGGGGGAAGCTGTGGCTGCAAGAGGCTGGCAAAGAGCAGTAGTAGACCTGGTCCTCCTAAGAACTGCCTTGTGGGTGAGAAACTGGGCAACGAGACAGAAGTGGGGATTGGGATCAGATTTAGGCAGAGGTGGCAAAGAGGAACTGGAACTGGTTTGGTGAGAAAGGGCAGAAAAAGCAGAAAAATCCACAAAGACTCCAAGATGGAGGGTGAGGAGAGAATGGAGAGTTTGAAATGAAAATATGTAAGTCATAAGAAACAGGGCTATGAATTTGAAGGGATTATGCTGACTGTGATAAAAGAAAGTTGGAAGAGTGAGAATTCAGAAAGAATAAGACAGAAACAAGAAGCTGGGACAAGAAGCACAAGTTAGAAGGCTGAAGAGCTGGAATAGCACATGCCTAACAAGCATAGACTAGAACTCATAATTTTTCTGACTGGTAAGTGTCAGTGAAACCAAGTTCTAAAACTTTTTCTTTTCTCCTTCAAATATTATACAGCAAAGGAGATGGCCAGATGCTTCTGGTCTGAAGCAGTTTGGAGGATTAGTAATAAAATCCATAGGAGGGAATTCTGCTGATTTTTTTTTTGTTTTTTTGACTTGGAGAGCTACACAGGTATGAAATTTAACAGCAGCAGCAGCAATGTCATAAAATGCCAGAATGAATGTTGATTGTAAAACCTCACTGAGCACCATCCCTCAATGTGTGATGAAGGTCTGTGATTGAATATTAACAGTATTTTTTCCCCAAAGAATCTTAACTTTTCACTGCAATTTAGTTACTATGTAATGATTAACTAGTTAAACACTTGTATTTACCTTCGTTTGTGTGGTTTCACTTTCTTATCAAATTTATAAAGCAAACAAGTTAAAATGAAATGCTTTGACACCAACATTTTGTGATTTGTGTCTTTTCCCTGTCCCTGCCATCCCCTCTGAGTTCCTGTGTTGGTTGTACACCTGGTGCCAGTACAAATGTTAGTATATGTTGTACCTTAGTTATGTTAGTGTGTAGTCTCACTTGATACATTGAGATTAAAAGGCTATTCTGCTTGGGATATCTGTTTTCAGAAGACAGTGACATAACACAAAGCACTATACAAATAGTTCAAGAGGAATTTACACTTAAAAACAACTAAACAACTTCCTCTAAGTTGTAGCTGTGGTTTTTCCCAGCATGTGGTGGGGTGAACCAAGGGTAGTAGTCACTTACACCACATTTTGGTATTATCAAGATCGTGGTGATGCAGATGAGGGATAGAATTTAGTTTTTCACACAGGTTGCTGTGTGATTGCTCTGATGCTCTGGAATGCCCTGGAAAAAGCATAATGCCCTGGAAAAAGCATTATGCCCTTGTGCTAAAGAGGTGGAAAAGAAAAATATTTAACCCAGACAGGAGTTTAAATTCTGAAGTTTTCTAACTTTTGAGTGTTTGGAATAATAAATTGAAGAAAGACTGTAATGTGGCTGTAAGGTTTGAATAGATTGGGGATGTTTAATGTTTAGAAATCATCACTTCTGTAATTTCTGTAGAACCACAGGAAACAAGGGTTAGAGGACAAATGTAATTTGCGTTTCACTCTAGATAAGATGAGCTTCATTATGTAATTTTGGTCAAAGATGTGCTTTTCTCGGTGATGGAGATTGTATATCATAGTTCAGTACTAGTCTGATACATCTGAATGTTTTTCCAGAATGTGCAACTTCAGTCTTCTATTTTCAGACTATTTCTTCTATCTGCTGTTGATTTGGAAAAGAGATCACTGCTTTCTTATCACACAACCTTTTCCCTAGGTAAAATGGGGACTTGTAAACGTCCCCTTTTCAGTTCCATGATACAGAAGGAGAATAGGGGAAGATGAAGCATAAGGCTTAGGTGTCCTGTGGGCTGACTGATTTCTTTTCTAGGGATTCTGTTTGGAAAATGCCAAGCCGGAAGTTTGCTGATGGCGAGGTGGTGATGGGCCGCTGGCCGGGAAGCGTCCTGTACTACGAAGTACAAGTGACCAGTTATGATGATGTAGCTCATCTTTATACTGTCAAGTACAAAGATGGAACTGAACTTGCACTGAAGGAAAGTGATATAAGGGTGAGTACACATGTTTTTAATTATCAGTACTTCAACTTATGACTGGGTAGTTATTTTGCAATTTTTTTAAACTGCAATATTTTTGTTAATTATGTCTTCAAGGAATTGGTGCTAAGTAAAACTTTCTTCCTGTGTGACATCTCAAGCAGAAGTTGAGAATTACCTCATCTTTAAAGTATCATGGTTGTTTTATTTATGTCCAAAAATATAATGTTTTTGAGGAAAACCAAGTCTGATCCTTCAGGAACTCTATAGCATGATTTTTCATAAAAAACTGGTTTGGCTGCCTTACAAAGGTAGTAATCAGTGGGTTGATATTAGTTATATGGTTTTCTATCTCTGAATAAGAAAGTTTGATAAAAAAATGGGAAGATGCATTTAAATGTCAATGTAAATATAAACAGTGCATGCACTTCAAGCACATACTTAAAACATCTGGAAATAGCTTTTATTAGTTCAGGTCCTCAAAGGCTTCATGAGGTATTTTTCTGTATTTGTGACAATTACAAACCCTTGAGAAAGGTACATATAAGGTCATATAAGCACATTCTTTCCTCTTTACATATCATTATTATTTTACTTTTTTTGTTACTAATAAAGGCCTTTAAAACTTTATAGACGTTTCAGTTGAAAATGAGTAGTGCAGGAGGAAAAAACCCTGTTTAAATGCTCACTGTAGTTCATTTCTATGGCCTGTTCTGAAAGCTGCATAGGTTCAAAGCCAGCTTGTATGTCTTTATGTGAACTATAGTGTGACTTCTTGGTGGCAGCGTCCATGCCCAGTAGCTGGCCTTCTCTTTTGGGACCAAAATTTTCTGCCTTAAGGTAGGCAACTGTTTTCACTGTTTCACGACTTTCTGACTTGCTACTTTGGCATGCAGGTTAGCAGACACAAGCTGGGAAAATGCCTTTCTTTTTCATGAAACATTTATGCACTATAAAAGTTGCATTGTGGAAATTTTACATGGGGAAATCAGCGCTGCAGACTTCACAGAGAAATCAAATGGTGCTTCTGGAGTAAACTGTTGATGAAATTAGTTAGCAGATATAGTGAAATTATTAGAAGGACTTGGGTTTTTTAGTGTTGATTTGCTTTGTGTTGCCTTACACAGATGACGAACCTTGCTATGTGAAATGCATTAATAAAGCTGAGTGAAGCAGCCACTGAGGGCTTAAGAGACAGCTCTCATCTCCTTTCCCTATGCACAGGATTGAGAGGGTGGTGTGCTTAACAGCTTGGTGCTCACTTTGGTAGTGAGCTTACATCCATATCCTGATTTCTGTAGCTTCAACAGGAATTGCCAGCAGCAGTTGGACTTGGAACAGGCTTATTTGGAAATTGCCAGCAAAATGAATATTCTGCAGTTGCTCTTTCTTAACAGCCTTTGTAGAGCATCAGTAGAGGAAATAAGAGACAGATCTGTAGAATTGTATGCCAGAGCCCTCATCACAAAACCCCGCCATGTTTCTAAAATTGTGCTCTGGGACATAGCTAAGATTTTGCTTTCTTTCCATCTTTCTTGTAGTCACAATCGTCGTTCAAGCACAGGAAGAGCCAGTCTTCTTCAAGTTCTCCCTCCAGAAGAAGTAGCAGCAGGTCTCGCTCTCGCTCTCGGTCTCCTGGCCGGCCAGCAAAGGGCAGACGTCGTTCTGCTTCCCAAAGCAGGGAACACAAAGACGACAAAAAGAAAACCACTCAGGAGACCAGCTTAGCTCTACCGGTATTAGTTTGGTTTATTGATGTTTTGTGTGTGGATTTGTTGGATTTTTATTAAAAGAAACTTCTGCTATTTGTGTAGGATTGGTTTTATGCAGACTGGGTTTATCATTATAAAAGCCAGCTGTAGTTTCTGTTCCCTGGACAGCATAATTACCAGCAAAAGTAAATCTCAGAACTGCCATTGTTTAATTTAGAAATTGGGTTTCTAGCTTTCAAAGTTTGGGGACATTTTTGAGAGGTAAACCAAAGTTAAAAAGTTCTGCTTGAATTAAGTGATACTGTGAACTTCTCAGAATCCAAACAAACACAATTTAAAAAAAAAAAATTTAATATTAACGTCATTGTTAGCCATGTGCTTCCACTTGTGAAATGGGGCAAAGGAAGTTAGCTTACTTTTAGATGTGTTAATTGGAGCATAGCAGATAGGTATTAGGATTTGAAATGAGTTCTGTTACCATATACAGTTTGTTGCAATAGTAATGGAAAACACACAGTATGGAATATTTAAGTATGGAATATTAATATTGCTGATGGATAATATTGAAAAACTGGTGTCATTAGAAAAACTAACCTGTAAGGATTTCTAAGTTTACCAGTATCTAGTGTCTAGCTGAAATTTATTAGGTTTGTTCTTTGCATTTTTGTGAAGATGAGTGCTAAAAATGGTTCTGGTGATCTTTAAGTGGAGTAGAGGTGATGTTTCTCTATGAAAAGACAAACAGCATTTCTTCTGCCTCTTGTGCCCTTGAGATGGCTTCTCACTTGTCTGAGACACAGTTCCTGAAACTGGAAATGCATTCTTCTGATCTGTTGAAAATGAACTGGGTTTAGTTAGGTTTCAGCTAATATAAACTAGCTAGATAGGTTTAGTAAATTGTTGCTCTTAGGCACTGAAACAGTTCTGGAGTTTGTTTTGAGCTCCTTTGAGCTGTGTCATCCAATGCCTGTGGATCACAGTCTGGTTTTAAGTAGTTTTTTAGCCAGCAGCTACTGTTTACTTTTTGTACTTTTAACCTTTTGGGATAAAAGGGTTAGAAAGTCTTTGGTGGTTTTGTCCTGGCTTCTGTCTGAGGAGTAGGATTGATCTGTTGACTCTTGTAAGACTGGAAAGACCGGGTTCTCTTCAACAAAACTTAGTTGAAATAAAACACATGAGTCATGTCTTCCCAGAGCTGTGTAAGCTGGACTCACGAGAAGAATTTTTATGAGGAATTTATTTATTCAAAGGCATTTTATGGAAAACCAAACTTTCAGTTCTGCAGAACAGTACCATATATAGGACACTGAAAGCTTAAACTGTGTTTCTTGTTTTGACCAGAAACCGAGTGAGAATAACACCAAAAGGTACAATGGTGAACCTGAAAGTACAGAAAAAAATGCCACATCCTGCATCATATTGGAGGTAGGAACACAGAATTTGCTCTTAGCTTTTTGCCACATTCCTAGCTTGGCTCTCTCAAGAGATTCCTAGAAAAGGGCAATACAATAATCAAGCAGAAATGGAAGGCAACATGAAACTTAGAGGTTAAGTTTACTACAGAGAAAGTGATTTTTTTTGCCTTAGTCCTGATTGGTATCTAATGCCCAGGCATGTGGCCGAAGGGAAAGGGGGAGGGTGGCAATGGATGATCTGTACTGAAACTGCTGCTGATCTGTAATCACAGCCTAATAGGTTACAGTGCCTGGTTTTAACAGTCTGTTTATAAAAATAAATAATTGCATATTGGTGTTTTACAGTGAGTAATAATCCTCTGATGACACTCTGAACTATAAAATATTGGACTAAAATAAAGTAAAATCACTGGGAAACCTTTTAGTAAATTATTTTTATTCATTCACAGCAAAAGTTAAAACCAGACCTGGAAATCAAGCGTGTGCTTGAGCAGTACAGCTTGCGTTCAAGGAAAGATGAGAAGAAAAAAGAAGAGATCTATTCAGAGAAAAAGACTTTTGTGGCTGTAAAACCAATTGAGAAAGTACCAACAAAAACAAAGGAGCTGGAGTTTGGGGGAAGAATTGGTACGTGTGCAAATTGCCTTAATAGTTGAAAAGTAGTACTGTTTTGTGGGTTTTTACTTATTGACCATGCTGTTTTGTCAAGAACTGCTTTTTGGACCTTGGCTGCAGAATTCAGAGTAAAATTGTTGTTTCACGTGGTTTGGTGGCAAAGAACTGTTATTGCACTTGGTTCATACGTGAAATACAGCAAAGATCTTGTGTCATCCCTTGCCACATAATTTCAATATTTATTTTATTTGCCAATTAAATTTCAGTATTTAAATTGAAATTTCAATATTTCTAGATTAAATTTAAGAATAACCAGCAAAGCTTTTACATTTTCAAAACTTAGGTGCTTGAAACTTGACAGATAGTTTTTGGATTATTTTTGAAGGGATGCAATGAGTGTGATCCCATGGTAGATGACCTTGTATGGGGTGAGAAGAATGCCTCTGTGTCCCATTGCATGACTATCAGATTGCCGCTGTCTTCAGGAGAAAATAATGACAACCTCTTCTTTGTTACTTAATATTGAACTTTTTTAGTGAGATTGAAAGTATTTTTTTTTATTTTCTGTACTTACCTTCTAACATGCCATGATGTCTGTTTACAGGGACCTTCATGCTGATACTTCTCCTGCCTGCTACTGTATTCTACTTGCTGTTGACATGCAAACAAGATGATCCGAGTCTTCTGAACTTCCCTCCTCTGCCAGCACTTGAGAGTCTTTGGGATGGGAGGGTGTTTGGTGTCTTTCTTCTGTGGTTTTTCCTTCAAGCTGCATTTTACTTCTTGCCAATTGGAAAGGTAGGCTGTTGGGAGCAACTGGGTCTCCATAGGCAACTAAATTGTATTAAGCTGAAAGGTGAGGTATGTTCTAAATGCAGTTTGAAAGCAATTTAATGAGTTTTTCATAATAAACTGGAATATGGCTGCTGCAGATTTCTGTAAGCTTAAAACAGCACAGTTGGTTAAGCATTTTTGCGTTTCAGAGCCTTTCAGTAGAGAGAGCAGAAGGCATTTTATAGGCATTGAGATCAAAGTGTGGATAAACTTTCCTTGATAGAATTCTAGAAGAATTTTAGATATCTGACTTCTAATTTCACAAACTATTTCAATACTCAGTTTCTTGTGGATATCCAGTATTCTGGAATGCAATCCTCATTTACAGGAATCTATAAATCATTCTAGCTGTATGTATGTATATCGGGCAAAGGCTCTCCTTTTCTCTGTTGTGACTTGAAGGTTAGTGTCAGACTCTGAAAGGACACTCTGAAGTAGATCAATCATGTTTTATTGCTGTACATGTTGACAGTGATTGGAGAAGTTCTGCTTTCTTGAAGGTGGTTAGGAAGAGGTTTATTTTTTAAAATGTTTGTATTTAAAACTGCTAATCTTTTTCATTTGCTATCCAGATGCATGATCTTCAGGTTTGAGTGTGTGTTGCTTTGACTGAATGTCTTGCTGACAGAGTTGAACTTGGTTTTCCTCCCTTGAAGAGCCCACAGAAAATATGTTGTTGAGCATTTATATTTTATTCTTCTTAGGTTGTAGAAGGCCTGCCTCTTTCCAGTGGAAGGAAACTGCAGTACCGGATAAATGGTAAGCATGTTGTAGTTACTCCCAAGCTGATTCCATTGTGTGATTTGCAGTGCTTACCATAAAATACAAATGTTGAAAGATACGGTTTGACCAGAGAGTGTATCTGTTGTAAATCTTGGATAAAGTAGCCTTTTCTTGGAAAAAGGTGGTTAGCAATCATCAGGAATTAAGTGCCTCAAGAGCAAGACATGACACTGAACAGGTAGTGGAATCCAAATACTACATTAAAAAGTTGAGTTTTGTCATAGTCTGGTAAGATGCACCATTTTAAAGCTGGAATAGGGCTGTAAGCAACAAACAAGGGGAATTACATCCTGTAAAAGTGAGCCTTGTTGAGGCTGTCTCATACCTGTCTTGGTTTTGGACTTTTGTCTATAGTCATTCCATAGTGCTACAATTCTTTCTACATTCTGATAAAGGGAGGAAATAAGCTACATAATTTGGATTATTTTTAAAAAATGCATCGTCTTGGTGCTTTGAAGGCTAATTTTAAAAGCAAATTTAAAAGCCTTCTTGAGGAAAAGTAAGGACAGCAGGCACTGGGCACAAAAATGAAGTACAGGAGGTTACATCTGAACTAGACCAGATGAGCTCTGGAGGTTCCTTCTAACCTCACCCCCTGTGACCCTGTGAAGGAATCCATAGAAAGTCCTTAGCTGAGGGCAGCAGAGACCTGCCTTCTCCTGTCTGGGCATCAGTCCATTCTGCATGAAATTATATAATGCTTTTTCTCTTCAAGCGAGGTCTTATAAGCTCTCAGAGATAAGCATTATACCCTTGATAGCTCAGCTACCTCAAGTGGCATAAAAGAAGCAGGATTGCTCCTGTGACAGTGTTGGAAACAAAAAGTTTTAATACAAGGCAAAAAAAAAAAGCTCTTTACACAGAAAAACTGAATCAGGGCAAGAGGTTCTTGCTCCTCCTAAAACACTTCACAAAAGTGATAACTTCTTTTGTTCTCTTCTTTTTCTAATGAATTGCTTAGGCGGGACTTTTTGGCTTCTGTCCAACTAGCTATCCTTAAGTTTGAGGTGAAGTCCCTCAGGTCCTGTGGAGGTGTCTTTTAACCAAATTGAGGAGGGAAACTTCTGGGCTTTTTTCCTTTTTAAGGGGACAAAGGGTAACTTGTTTGCTCCGTCAACAAGGGGCACGTTCCTACAATTATACTCTCAATGTATGTAAAAGATTTTGTGTTCAAGTTCTGACTTTATAAGTCATTTTAATACTTTCATTACTGCTATCTGTCTCAAGCTACATATGAAGATAATACAAAAATGAGAATATGGTTGTCTCAGCTGTCCCACAGATAAGACTTTGTGACCTGCTCTCATTATCTATTAGTATCTATCATTATCTATTAGTCCATTTTTCCACTAAAATCTGAAATTGGGTTACTGTGGCATAAAAAAATTGAGAAGTATTCAGTGTTCCTGCCTCCTGTCTTTTTGGTGAGCAGAATTTCAGGGCTTAGAGTCTCTTAGTTATATTGCTGTGCCCCAGAGGTTTGAACCATGGGATGTCCAAGATGTTACTGGAATATGGACAAGTACTGGAAGAAGTAAAAGTGCAGAAAGGTTGGATTAGGTAGGTCCTACTAAAACGATAAACTATTTTTTTTTTACTTTGACTAATATGTCTTTCTTCTATATCCTTTAGGGTTTTATGCTTTTATTTTGACTGCTGCAATTATTGGAGTTTTATTATACTTTCAATTTGAGCTTCATTATTTGTACGATCACCTCATGCAGTTTGCAGTGTCAGCTGCAGCTTTTTCTTTGGCACTGAGCGTTTATCTGTATGTTCGATCCCTGAAAGCACCTGAGGAAGAGCTAGCACCAGGTGGAAATTCTGGTGAGTTAGAACATTCTGGATAATTTCTTTCCAGTTGTTTGCTATAGTTTCATTTCTACAAATTGAAAGCTAGATTTGGGACTGGTTGTTATAATACTATAATACTGTGACTTTTACTTTGCTCTGTGAAGGTGTTCTATATCCTTTTTTTTTTTTTTTTTTTTTTTGAAAACTCTGTCCCAGATGTCATGAAGTCAGGGCATGGTATTTTAGTTCTTGTCCACTTTTTTGATGGATGGGTGATGTCACAGCTAAAGGGAATTATTTTCCCAGACAAAAGCAATTAAATAGGAGAAAATGTAAAATTAATTAATGCCATATGGTCATGTTCATAGATAGTGTGATGTGAGCTCCAGGATAAGGCTGAAAATGAAGGAACAAGTGTCAGAGAGAACTTCTAAAATAGTTGATCCTCCTAATCAATAAAATATTAGGACATCTTAAAATACAAACTATGTAGATTTTGTTTTGTATTTTGCACATTTTTTTCTTTTTTTGCCAGTCTGAAGGCTTTTAAAAATTTGTAATGAGAGAACATTCATGGAAAGTGGGATTTTGTTTATGGGCAGGAGTGTAGTGGCAGATAAAAGCAAGAGTATTGCTAACAGAGCTTGTGTCTTATCTGCAGGGTATTTTATTTACGATTTTTTTACTGGACATGAATTAAACCCTCGTATTGGTAGTTTTGACCTGAAATACTTCTGTGAGTTGCGTCCAGGATTAATTGGCTGGGTGAGTCAGTAATCAGTTATTTTATTTGCTTAAATATTACACTGAGGGATTTTTTTGCACACACACACACACACACACATAATTGATATTAAGGATAGATATATATATATATATATATTTATAAATACTTAGAAACTAGTACTGAAAAAGAATTCCATGTTGCTAGTTTTTAAATGACTTTTTATTCACTTGAAGGAAATTTCTACCTTCTTTGTTTTGTGGCAAATAAAAACCTAATTTAAAGTATTCATATGTTGAGGTTATACAGCTTCAACAATGTGGTTAGTTGCAAACTGACTTGTGAAATAGTTTATTATTTTTTTAACTTAAGCATTAGTCAAAATACCTGTGTTTAAATGTCCTGTAGTGTAATAGAAAACACCACTTTCTTTAGAAGTAAATTTAAAGAGAATTGTTTCTAACCTAGGTTGTTATAAACTTGGCAATGCTCTTGGCTGAGATGAAGATCTACAATCTCAGTGTGCCATCCCTGTCCATGATTCTTGTGAACGGCTTCCAGCTTCTCTATGTGGTGGATGCTCTTTGGAATGAGGTAAATGCCAATCCCCCTCACCTGTTTCCATTTCTAATTGCACTGTTAAGAGAAGGAGGCTTTGGAAATGCTAAAATTCTTTCTTACTTGTTTCTAGGAAGCTGTTTTGACTACAATGGATATTACCCATGATGGATTTGGATTCATGCTGGCATTTGGAGATCTGGTGTGGGTTCCATTTGTCTACAGTCTGCAGGCCTTCTACTTAGTGGGTCATCCCACCACAATTACTTGGCCTGTTGCTGCTGGAATTACTGTTCTGAACTGTAAGTTACAGTAAATGTCATTGTTGCTCTTGGTTACTACATAGTTCTGATTCTGTTTCTTCAGAGATGGGAGGTGAAGCTTTAGCTCAGATGCAGCAGTCATTATCTGGCTACTGTGAAATACAGAGAATATAATAAATTCTCATTTTAGCAAATGAAGGATTGGTGAGGCTCTGAACACCTAATTGTTCTGTTGAGAGGCAGCTCTAGGTAGGTGCTGTCTGGAGTTGAGAAAGTGACGTAACATATTTTGAATTTAATAGATGCCTTTTTAAGTCAATCTGAGCAACTCATTAAAAAAAATATCAGTATCTTGTTGGCTATGCTCTACTGAACCTAGGGAAAAAGTAACTATTTGCACTATTTGCATCTCCTTCCCTGATGACTGTAGTTACAACCACATGTCAGTAGAAAACACCTTTTTTCATCAAAGCTGAGTGCTTTGAGAAAAGATCTCACATCTTTAGGCAATCTTAAATTTGCACCAACATAGCCTGGTTGTCCCTGTTGTCTGAATAGGAAACCCAAAAAACACCACTCGTATTTTGTAGATACGACAAAGAATTGGAAATATGAGAAGACATACAACTTAATATGTGCAATACTGAAAAACAAAATCATTTTTTTCATCTTCACCTAATGTTTTTTTCTTGGGTTTCTATTTTTTAAAATAATATCTTTATTCGAAGTATGTCGTGATCATCTTTTTTCAATGCAACTTTGAAAAAAGCAAGTTTCAGCTGCTGCATGAAAATTATGGGGGATATGAATTTCAAACCCAGGTAATTCATTGCCTGGTTCTTTTATTATCATGATCATGTAAATGAGTTGTCAGTTTATGGGGTACGTGCTGTAACAAAGTGCTAGGCTGCAAAATAGAGCTGTAATCATACAAAGTGCAGCACATCACCTTATGTGAATTTCAAACTCAGTCTTACAGTAAGAAACTCAGAGATGTAAAAGTAGATGTGAAAATAAAGGTTCTTCAGAATCTCTTCAAAGTTAGTCAGTAACAAGAAGGAGCATATGGAATGCAGGTTTCCAGTGGCATTTCTGTCTTGTTAGGGCTCTGAGAACAGACAATACCAGTTGAATCTATGGGGAAGAGACTTTGATGGATTAAGTGTGGCAAAGGGCATGTGAGTCCTTTTGTTGAAGCTGAGAATACTGGAGAATATTGAAAATGTGAAGTACATCATGTTTATTTTTAGGTATTGGATATTACATATTCCGTAGTGCAAATTCTCAGAAGAACAATTTCCGGCGGAATCCAGCAGATCCCAAATTGGCCAGTGAGTACATTTTTCATTCCATTGCCTGGAATTTTATTCAATGGCTCTTTGTAGTATTTAAATACATATTTAAGTCACTGCATTGACCACAATACTCTTTTCCCAGATCTGAAATTTATACCCACTGCAACTGGAAAAGGGCTTCTTGTCACGGGTTGGTGGGGTTTTGTTCGTCACCCTAATTACCTTGGTGACATCATCATGGCTCTGGCATGGTCCCTACCCTGTGGTGAGTTTCTGAGACTAAAGTGGATTTTAACAAAAATGCTTTTGTTTTGCATCTGTCTGGGTTTGAAATGCCAAGTGGTAATTGAGATAGTAAACGCTTTTGAATGGCTGATTTCTGTGTCATAAGTCTAATGCAACACATTTTTACTTCCATTTTACCCTAACTTGCTGCAGATTTGACATATACGGAAGATTTGGTCACCTTTCTGACACTTTTTCATTCAATAACCATGGGACTTACTTGTTAATTAGCTGTTCTTCAAAATTTTTAGGCCTAGTGAGTGTGTAGCTGAAGTTCCCCAAAAGTGGGAGTTTGCTTGGAGACAAGGGCCACCACAAACAGGGATAACTTGAAGTGAAAGATACTTAAAGGAAAGGTTATCAAACACAATGAAATTATCATTCAAAGTGTTTGTTAGTAATACACAGTGTTCCTTGTACTGGGACCCCAGAGGTGGACACAACACTCAGGTGGGGTCTCAGGAGAGCAGAGTAGTGGGTTAGAATCAGAACCTGCGGCCACAGTCCTCCTGATGCAGCCCAGAATACAGCTGGCTTTTTGGGCTGCAGTCTCGGGGTCCTTTCCAGTTCTTTTCGTGCATGAGTCAAGTGGTGTTCTCTGAGCAAAGCTGGACTCATGTCTGCAGCCAAAATACAGAAAACCTTGTGTGGGGCAGTTTGGTGGTGCAGAGATTTGACTGGAAATCTGGTTTTGATAACTAAAGAACTTTAAATGACAATAACACTTAAATATGTGCCAGCTTTGCATGCATTGAGAGTGAAATTGGTAGGTTTTGTGACTCTAAATTTTAACAATTACTTTCTGTGGGCTTGTGGGTCTTTTTCTACCTGCACATGTTGCACTGTCCTGTTGAATTCAATGCTTTAGTATAAAATGCTTCAGCCTTGAACAAGAGAGAGTCACCAGCTTTGAATATGTTAATAGCTACCACCTCTAGATTTTTGTCCTGTATCTAAGTGAACTTTCTCCCTTTGCAGGTTTTAATCATATTTTACCCTATTTCTACGTGATCTATTTCATCTGCTTGCTTGTCCATCGAGAGGCTCGTGATGAGCACCACTGTAAGCAGAAGTATGGCTTGGCCTGGGAGAGGTATTGCCAGCGCGTCCCGTACCGCATATTCCCCTACATCTACTAGAGCACTCCAGGGGCCTGATGGGCAAATTATTACAGACAGATCCCTTGCAGAGAGAAAGATACCTCTTACCTTTGCACTTGGTCATTTGTTATTTAGGCTTTTAAAGAAAACAAAACAAACAAAACCCAACCAAACATTGGAGTGCGGGCAAGGTGTTACTTAAAAGTAGACTTCAAGATGTGAGTTACGTGAACTGACTGTGACTTCAATTTTTAAAAAATTGTGAATTTTCAAAAGTCTTTGAGCCCTAATTTTTCAAGCTAAATTTTATCTAGAATTATGAGTTTACATTTTTTATTACATTTAATTAAGCACTGTGATGTAAAGTATATTATTTTCTTAATACAATAAATGCTGAAATTCCATCCAGTTAATTTTTTGGTTTGACTCATACCATCTAACTTCAGATGTCCAATTTAGTTGCCTGAATTGGAGGAGCAGCAGGGTCTTTTTAGTCAGTGGAGCTGGAAGCAGAGGATGTGACCCACATGAGGCGCCTGCAGCTGAGCTGGCACAGCTCAGCTGCATGGTTGTTCCCCTTTTCATTGATAGCATTTTTTTTTGGTCAGAGAGGCTCAGCTGGCCCCTCCTGCCCTGCAACTGCAGGAGGATAAAGAGATGGATTTGGGAGAAGGGGTACATCTGTTCCTTCTCTCCCACCCCACATTGTTGAGGCAGTTCCAGGAATGCCCAGGGGCAGCCTGAGCCGCTGCCCGGCAGTGCCCCTGGCCCTGGAGATGGAAGCCATGCTCGTGGCTCACACTCCTGGAGGGAGATGAAACACTTCAAACGCTTTCTGTGGCTGTGGAAGGGAGTAGTGAGCCCTCAGCTTGCCTCTAGCACTGAACATGGGGTAAAAAGTGTGCAGTGTCTGCCTGTTAGGCACAAAAGGATAAAATGAGCACAGTTGGCTCCTTCTGATCTTTGTAAATTAAGTCTTAATGTACTATAGTGTTTACCAAGTGTGTATAATAAAGCCTCCATGTTTTTGCTGTACAGTATTTGGGTTTGAAAAATGCAACAGCTTTTTTAGAAACAGGAGAAATCAGTAACTAAACCAATTTCCAATAATTTTTAAGAAGTTAATTGAATAAAGGGTTTTGTAAATTAATGTAGTTAATTCTTGAAACAATTGAAGTGTTCATTTAAATATTTGTATTGACAAATATGCTATGAAAATATAGGAAATGCTCCTCAATCCAAAGTTGTTTTTTGGTTTCTTTTTGTTTTTAATTTGGCATTGCTACCTCATATGTAGGTGTTGCCTTTTGTACTGTTGCAGATAGAGAAATAGCTATTTTTTTGCTATTGCTATTTAAAACAACATTTTTTACATGAGCCTGTGGTTAAACTCAACCACTTTCTAATATATTTTTGTATATATTTGACTTTTTCACTAATGTATGTGCTCTGGTCGCTAGCTGTGTTCTTTGTCTAACTGGCTGTAAATTATATGCCCTTGTAGAATGATTTTACTGAAATGCTCTTGCTTAATTAATTAGCTTTTATTCTGTTGTCACAAGTAACAGCTTTTCACACACTTTGTACATGAGATTTATAGCACAAATTGCCCTAAAAAACTTATTAGAATATTAAATAAACTGCAGATACTTCTGCACTTGCTAGCAGGAGTGTTCCTAATAAATTGGAATGTTATTTATCAATTTTTTTCAGTTATTTTAAAATGATCATGTAATTGAAATATAGCATGTGATTTTTTTTAAAATAAAATAACCTATTTTGTACACGGGCATTTTTTAAAGATAATTGTACAATTGAAGTGTATATAATGTAGCTTGATTGTTGGTGTTGTATGGAAATTGTTTTAAGACAAGTACTTTGATTGCTGGCAGAAAATAGCAGTGCCTCTAACAAGACTCGTGAGAATTCACTCCTGTGAAGCAGCAGATTAAACTGGGATATTGCTGTTTTCAATCCTTGCTGAGTGGATTTATGGGAAATGGAAAAGTCATTAAATGGCCGGGGTGTGCAGCTGGTGTTTTAAAATCTGCTGAAGGAAGGGGACACTTTGATTCCTCAGCCTGTGAAGCAGGAGCTGCTCCTGCTGCTGTTCCCAGTTTTATCTGTTGCCACCCAAGGTTGTTCAAATGTCATTTGGAGCCCTTGTCTTTCAGAATCTGATCCTGACCAATGGCAACTTCATTTACAGGCTGAATTTTATGTGAATTTGATTTTAAAGTAACTGTTTTTAATACAAACAAGCCCATGAGCTAAAATAAAGGTTTTGCTTAAAACTATTGCATTTTTTCCAGTTTATGAGGATGTCTGATAAAAATTACATTGATTTTCCTTATTTAGTACAGGTGTGAGTTTGCTGAAGTTCCTGTTGTACCTGTGTTTGTGTGCTGAGTGTTACAAGCTCATGTGTGGTGCTTCTTTTAGTCTGCCTGGGCATTTTTTTCTTCTCTTCTACTCCAAAAATAAACTTAATTTCAGCTGTAAAAATACAGAATTAACACTCAATTTGCCTATAGGATATTGTATTTTCCCCCACAGCCTCTAGAAGTCAAAGCCAATCCCGGTTAGGCTGTATCCATAAAGTGTTACGGCACGGCAAATGTAAGTTTGACCTACAAGGCTGTAGTGGAAATATGATACAGGAACAGGAATGACAATTTTGCTTACAGAAGGATATTTACCCATAGGTAATAAAAATGTTTGCTTAAATTACACTTACCAGAGCTCATGAAAATCTTACCAGAAGCACAGTTCTTGCCTCTTGGCACTCTTGGGGAGTGAGAGCTGTTTGGGGGAGTCACACCTTTCCTGTGTGTGGATTGAGAACATACTGCACTGTCTGTACAGAACTGCTTTCTGCTGGGGAAGTTCCCTTAAATTAGAAGGAAATACTTTGATAGAGCTTTCACTCTTTTAATATTTAAAAAGAAAACCAGTGAACTTTTTAACAAGTATTTTTCAAACATCTTCTCTACCTTTTTGTATGTACATATGTCAGCAATAACAGCATTACCGAATGTCATGAGGAACACTTTGTGTCCCACTGTGGGAGTGGGGAAGCCTTTTGCAGGAAGAACTGGAAATTGGCCAAACTGGACTGGTGCTTTTTTTTTTTTTTTTTGGTGAGAGAGAGTGTATGTGTGTGGTTGTCATGTTCCCATCATGTCAAAATTCCATCCATCTTTCTTCTCAGAACACGATCTGGTGCTGCAGTCAAATGTATCCAGTAATTTTCCTTCTGTACCTCGCGGTAGTTTGTTCCTCTGAGTAGGGATGGGGAATGCCAGGGCCAGGGATTACAGCAAAGCCTTTTCCTGTCTCCCCCAGCGCTGCATCTCAAACTGCAGACGCTGGGTGGAGCAGGTTATTTACTTGATGCTGCACGCTGTCAGCTCTGGGATCCCCAGAACAGCACCTGCCTTGCTGGGAGAAGAACACATTTTTCCACTGCCATCATCGGTTTCCCTGCCCTCTGCATCAAGGTTTGGAAGAGGGCAGCAGTTCCCTGTGTCCTTGTGCTCTTCAGTTCCCTGCTACCCCTTGGCTGAGGAAGGGCGAGATGCTCATGCATAAACTGGGAGACAGTGCCCTCCTGGGGGACCTCTGAAATGCCAGTGGAAGGGACTCAGACTGCACACCACTCAAGCTTTTCTGGCCTTCCTCTAGGACAAGCTTCCTCTTGGAGCTTCTGAGCTTCCTTATGCTGCCCTTATTCCCTGTTGGAGCTGAGTATTGCCACGTTTAGTCAGCCTGACTTGGGCCCCTCTTGCTCCTGTGTTTCAAACTGCAGAAACTTTGATGTTAATGAACTGACCAGACAGAGGATCCACCTAAAGCTTAAAATTAGATGAAGTGAATTCCTGTGAAAAGAGCTGTAATAAATGATAGATCCTGAGGGATATAAGCGGAAATTAACGCCCAGAGGAGGGGAGCAATGTTGAACTCAAAGCCATGTTCAAATTCAAACCATTTGCTTTTGGCAACACAGCTTCCAAAAAAACCCTCATATTTTAACTATTAATGCAAAGCCTTTCTACTGGCAAGGCAGATGATGTAAAAATCCAAAGCACAACTATTTAATGCTCTTTTCTATGTGTAATTTTATAATCTTGTCAAGACTGAAAGCAAACTGATCTTGCAGACAGAAGGTGAGCACTGGAATCATACAGCAATTTCTGCATGTGTTTATATCTGCCTATCACAGCCTGCAGGGAATGGAATCTTGCCAGGCTGGGAATTCTCAATTCCCACCAAAATAAACATTTGAGAAGTTTTGTGTGAGCAGCTGAGTGCTTATGGAAGTGCACAGTGCAAAATGAAAAGCTTGTTAGCCACCACTAGTGGAAGTCTATGGTACAAATTTAGGGCTCCTTAGCAACACCTTTTGAGTCTCAAAAGTGCGCTGCTGCTGCAGTTGAATGCCTGCACAACAAAGAACCAGAGTTCCACCATGGCCTGGTGGTTTTGTTCAGCCTGGTGAGAATTTATAACAAATAATCACAGCCCAACTGGTCGGTTGTGACACATCCCCCTCCCCTCACCCCCATCCTAAATTAAAATCAAAATGAAGCAAGGAAAATTTTGTTATACAGGTCCTACAGGGCATTTCTGAAACTTGTAATTTTCAGGGTTGACTTGCTTCAAGTTAAGGAGATAAAATAACAATTTTAATGTCTCCTAAGCTTTGGACAGAAATGCTGATCTTAATCTCTGAACCTCAAGTAAAAACATTGTTATAATGAGAAAAATACATTGTTATAATCAGATAAAAACATTGTTGTAAACGTATGTTCCCACACTGACCTAAAGAAATACAGATACTTTTCTTAAAGACAAAAATTATAATTCTCATTTTTATTTTAATAGCACATATTTCCAGTCTCACTCCTTACCTCCCTGCTTAACCTTGTGTTTTTATGTGCTCAGTTCCTTTGATGAAGTTGGTATTTTACAGAGCACTAGAAAACAAAAATTGCTCAGCATCCTCTTAATTCTCCTGAGCAATCAAAGCTGTAGTTTACTGCAAACTTCATTAACTTTGGAAGAAAGGGCCTGGTTTTATCATTTGAGCCACATTAGCTGTACCTTATGAAGTCCTGCACTTTTGGCTGCAGTTCTCCAAATGATATTTCATGGTCCAGACAATTTACAGCAATTTTTGCCTGTAATGAGCCATTATCTGAGCTGTAAAAATCTGCTAGCCAAGCATCCCCTGTCTGAAATTGTCACCTATATACAACTGTAATGCAGAGTCCCTGTTTATCTACATGGCTCCAATAGCTTATATATGTGTAAAGTACATACTCTGTTGCATTCATTAGTATTTCTGATAACACATGTCTGTACTCAGAGATTTAATTAGGGGGGAAAAACAAAAAAGAAAAGTAACACAAAAATCCAATCTATTCCAGTATAATAATTTTATTAAATGTACCTGCTGTTGCTTTATGCCATTTAACAAATGGAACCAGATGAAATGAAAATAACTATTTCCTTGTGACATTATGAAAACTCCTCATTAATATTGAAATGATAATTATGCTATAGATAAAATGGCTTACTGAATTACAGCAGTGTAGCATTTTCTGTACTGTGTTTAAGACTGCATCAGGTCTCTCCATGATACATTTCTATTTTGAGAAACTACAGAATATTCAATGAGGGACTGATTCCATGAATACTGCTGCCTGAAATTTCTTCCATCAAATTAGTCGTGTGTTGTGCCTGTGTGTGCTGTTACAGAAATACATGATTTTCACAGCTTCTTCTAAGTGAAATAAGTGAGAAAATAAGAAAACACCATTTAAAAAAATCTCACCAACAAAACCAGCTTCTAAGTAGTAACGGATTAAAATAGCAACAGGCAGAGAACCTGTGAAATAGATGCTGAAATCTTAAATCTGCCTGGTTCTCCCAGCCTGCCTCTTCTCATAAAGGTCTTTGTGCCTCACACCTGATTCGTGCAATTGGCTTATTCTCAGCTGCTGTGTCAGGGAGTGTCCTGCAGCCTCCCTCCTACACCAGGGAAGTATCAGCATGGGTCAGGAATGTGCTGTATGGTCATGAAAAATAAGATGAAGTTGGTCGCTGTTCAGTCTGACAGGATACATGTTTGTCACTGGGTTTGGATAACTGCAACAGTGGCAGGCCTCATCATGCTGGGACAATACACATTTAATAGCAACATCAAAGTCTACAAGATTTTGTAACCCAAAATATTAAAAGGATGACCAAAATATTCATATTTTACAGAAAATGGACATAAGGATGAGAGGAACTGTTTTCAGTACCTGGATGATGAAGATGTATTGTTCATCTGTGGAGTTGAGGAAATTAAATTAAGCTGGAGTTGTCTGGGAAAAACCAACAACAAATTAATTCTTGACTAAAATAAAAATAAAATTCAGTGTCCACCATAGGGAGAAACTGAGGATGCATGCAGAGAATAATCTCATCCCATATGAGCAGATCAGCAACAGAAGAATGGATTTTCTTTTGCTGCTTTGAAAGAGTAAATCTCAGAATCAAGTAAGGACACTGGCAAGTGAAGTAAGAATGAAGAGCTTCCCCATGCTGGACAGGAGAAGTGAATTTGCATTTCCTGAGAAGAGAAGAGACCCTAAACCAGTTTGCCTTGGCTGAGGATGCCCCCAGGGATGTCCCTGTGGTCAGGTCAGAAATGTCTCTTTCCATCTTCAGGTGGGTTCTGAGCAATGTGACTGGAGATGAACCTTAGCACAGCCTGTGAATACTTGCCCCAGTTTTCAGCTGTCCAAAGAGAACTCAAGAAGTGAAAGGACCTTCCCGAACATCCCAAAGCCCATCCCACGTGGTCATTTAACTGCACGTCTAAAACTACACCTCTGGGCTTCTTTCCAGGTGTACTGTGGCATTTTAAATCACAAAAGGGAGAGAGAGTGGTTTAACCCCGAGGACAAGCCAGCACCCTGACAGGACCAAAGCACTGTGTAAAACTAGTCTTGATTACTGTGAATTCAGGTTTGGCTAGTAAAGCTCTGTGGGAGCACATTGCAAATTAACAAATAAGTGGAGTTTCAAGTGCTTTCTTTGCAGTTTCCATCTGCAGTCACACTCCACTAAAAAAAAAATATCCGTTCCATTTTTGCCTGTGCTCTTCTGAATGAGCCTTCACTGGTGCACAGAACTCCTTTAAATGATCTTGTAATCTGTTTGCACAAGCCACTTATACCAGGGAGAAATTCTCTAATGAAATATGTAAATCTTAGTACTTCCCAGCATCTGACACTAAAAGATAAGGAATGCCTTTAAAGGATTTTGTCCTGTTGCTATAAAAAGATAAAGCAAGGCTGAGACTCAGGATTTGACACTGAGCTCCTGCAGTGGATTCACAAGGAGAAATCATAGACAAATTAATTTTGTGACTCACTTGGAATACAGACACATGCAAGGTGCTTGGAAGAGTCCTGAGAGTTATTTCAGCCTGAAAAAAGAAACAACCCACTGTAAAGAAAATCAGTTATCAGGGATTTGATTTTTTTCTTCTCTAGGAAATATAATTGCTCTCAAAAAGACTGATGAAGATTGGTCATGAGGTCCAAAGTTAAAGTCAACTGATGATATTATGTAACAACTTCACTTGTCAAAACACCCATTTAGGCAGCTTCATGCTGACTTCTGTGCCACTTGCAAAGTCAAAAGTTAAAACAGAGCTGATAAAACACCTCTCTTTATTATTTTATTATGTCTGTAACATTCCACCACCATCACTGATCTAACTGGCAAAAAATTGTAGATGTCAAAGTTTGTTTTCTCTACTCTGTTAGGATTCTTTTATCATTTCCCAAATGACAAGGACTTTTCTAACTGCTTTTAACAGAAAACATTTTCAATTTATTCCTTACCAAAATTACAGCTAAGTAGGAAAAATGAGATTTTAAATAACCACTTGCACTACCATTTGCATTGTCACCTACATTAATTTATCTTAGAAGACCATAAAACAATATTTCTTAAGATTTCTGGCTGATGCACCATTCTGTGATAAAACATAAGATACTGTAGAATCAGCTGGCTGCAGAGTGGAATTTTAGTGATTCCAAGTGCCACCTTAAACAATTGTGTTTTTCTGTATGTAGGTAGGAATTGGTCCATGTCAACCTGTCGTATTTATTTATTCTTATATTTATTTAAGCTCTGCCTAAAGTTAGAGAAACAGAAGTCACCAACCCCAAAAAGCCATTGTTTCTGCTGTTTTTCCTCTAGTGTTGGTCAGAAGCAGAATCTCTGGGAGAGTCTTTCAGAGGCCTTTGGAAGGGGAGGTGAGAACGCTGTGGGTTTGTCTGTCCTATGGTTAGGTCACAGCAAGAGCCTTTAGGCCTTTGCTCTGTTTCTTGTCCCAGAGAGAGGCAGGAGAAGGACCTGGGATGAGCTCCCAGCTAACCCTGGATTTCTCCAACACACAGGTGTGCAGGGGGCTCTGAGGGCTCACATGAAGAAATAGGAAAAGCTGCTTATGATGAGGAACAAGCAGAATACAGATGATTTCTGCTTTATCCTGTCAGCTAACTGACCACAGTGCCATTGCAGTAACCCTTTGACACTGATCATTTTTGGATTTAAGACCCAAAGAATTGAAGTCATTTATAACCCCATGATTTTACATACAACTCTAGATGCAAATGTGGAAGCAAAAGCTGTAATTCTCATTGAAAGTCTGATTTAGAATCCAAGTGTTTTTCACAGCTTCCAGCACCAGTATTTTTTATTTGGACATATTGGACCACATGAGTTGTTAAGCACAACTTGGAGAAAAGTTCTTAGAATTTAATAATCTACTGCTTTGTGAACCATGTTCATCAAGCATAAAAAAATATCCATCAAAGTTGAAACCACGGCTGATGTAACCCAATTCTCTACCTATTCTCAATCATGCTATTAATTTGAGTATCACTGTGTCTAATCCTTATAATGACAGCTGTGGTTTGTGGAAAATGATCTGACACTGAATTTGAAAATAGAGAGAGAATTACTTATTGGATTTTCTTCCTGAATGTACAAAATCATATGCAGATAGAAGGCTTTAGAAACCAATCGTGCATATTAATTGAAGGCTTTGGTCTTTGAAAAATTGAATAGCACAGCAGAAACACAATAATACTGATGAGTGACACATAGTATGTTTCATATATAAAAAAACCAAGGGATAGCTCTTCAAGTATGTCATGCACAAGATGATTAAAACAAAATTATTGGGGTTTTTTTTGGCCAGAGTTTCTTACAGAGTGTTTATGCAAAGCAGAAAAATCATCTTCATACTCATCCTCTGATCCCAAAACACCTGTAGTTGCCAAAGTAAATGCAAATAGATATGAAGCTTTCATGATAATGACTGCAACACTTTTCCAGACTTTTTTCCCCTCTGAATTGATAAAACAGGAAAAAATAAGTCAATAATCTTAAAATATCTCACTGCAATAAATTGACATACATTACAACTTTTCAATACATTTAACATGGTTTTATAAAAATATACAGTAATCGGGTGGTATTTTTGGAATATTAGAAGCCAAATGGAGTACAAAACATTAAATCACTGTTAAGAGCAAGGGGGGTAAATAATTTTGCAGTCATGCTACTGAAATTTAAAATGCATGGAACCCCATGGGTTATGATATAATTAACCTTCAGTTCAAACAGGATCAGTTTCATGGGTGCAGAATCCAATTTTGAAACTTCTGTAAAGTTGTCATTTGTGGTAGATTACAAGCAGAGATCCAGGAGTTCCAGTGATGTTCTTGAGCCTCCATGTGTGGCTTAGGGTCTTAAACAAAATCCTGCAGCTACATCTGGGCTTCACCTTGGTTGTCTCCCAGCACACTTTGCAATCTTTAAATAGCAAGGCTACCTAGAAGGTGAATCTTGAATAAGAACGAGATTGACTCAGATGAAATTAAATTACCAGATGCCATTTAAATGTTTACTGCTTGCTTAGTCTGTCCACCACCACCATCAGAGACTTCCCAATCTCCTCCTGAGACACAGAAATGTCTGCAATTTTTTTTTTTGTGGTTATATAAAAAAGTTTTTTCACTCTCCAGACTTCTTTGAAGCAAACTGTTAAGTCTGTGTCATGGTTCTGTGGGGCTTTTAGCAGGCTTTTAACACTGAAGGGCTCCCATCCTTCACTGTTTGGTACTATTAGTGAAAAAAACTGAATATTTTTTCATTGTAGCTTTGAATGTATTTACAATTTGTGTAAAAATACACATATGGCTAAGCTTTTAAGTAAATGCTTGTTGTTAAAGATTCCAAAAGGACCACTAACAAATACAAGTAAACAGACACCAGTTCCTCAAAGTCACTGCATTAATATTTACTCTGTAGTTTCAACCAGTAAATGGAAGAAAAAAAACTGGAATAAGACCAGATTTAATCATGCTACCTGTTTGCTATAACATTTAATTATCCCTCAGGGAATTTTGATTGTTTTTCATAGGAGTAAACAATAAAATTGCTGCATCATTATACTGTAAAGAAAAAGCAGGACGAGCACTGCAACACTGAAATATGTCCTTGTTATCCAGTGCTATTACTGGGATGTCAGTTTTGTCTTTTTTCTTCATGGATTTGGCAATAGTTTTGCTCAACCCAGGCTTGTAATCACAGAAGTCTGCAAGTGTAAAATTGTGGTGGAAGAAGAGACTGTTAATTTTTTAAAAACCTATGCATATATTTGTCAGAGCAAAGTGGGAAAGCATAAAAACCTGAAAATCAAAAAATATATTTGACACGAACATTTTGGTGACTCTTACAGTTTCCGTGTTTTCTCTGCCCTTTACCTTTAAAATAATAACCTATTGTTAAAAATGTATATACATTTATCACAAATATATGTGATAGACATACAGAGCTCACAAGCAGCAGCATTTGTCTATAATTTAACAGTCTTATTGGTATTTCAAGTAAATTATAAATCATTCTTTGTTACTAAAAATGACTGCTCTACCAATCACCTATTTGATAGCTCAAAGAATGTACAGAAAACCACACTTTTTCAGAGCAAAGAATGCCTTTAGTATGCTTCTTTTACAGAAAACCACTTTTTTCTAATGCTGCTTTTAATTGAATGCCATGACCTAAGAGAGATGAGACACATCATAAAATGAAGATGTCATATTTGTCTCTGTCAAAAGAAAAAAACCTGCATTTTAACAGTTTCAGGATTTTAATTCAAAAATGCACTTGTCAGAAAAATCTTTTTAAAAGCAAATAAAATCCTTCTGCTGGCTTTCCTGCTTGACAAGAGAATTCAAGCTTTAAATTTAGTACATGTGATATTTCAGTCACAAAACATACTATTTCAGCTTTGCTTCATTATTGTCTATACAAGTTACTGTTGGAGCTAGACAAGGTCCATTAACATATTTGCTATAATAATTATTGTTTCCTTCTAACTTTGTTATTTTTACTACAAATAACACACTTTGCAATAATTTTTTTCAATTTTGGACACAGTATCTGAATAAAGCTGAAAAAATAAAAGAGAAAAATGGAGCACTTGAACCACTAAATCAAGTCTGTCCCAGACTTGGAAATGAGTAATTTTAATACCATAATCACTGACAGGAGGGACATAACCATTCTGAAAAACTGTAGTAGGTGGAAGGGGCCTTAGAAGTTTGTATGATGTGTTCTTCAGGTTGAAGCACTTTGACCTATAATTAAAAAAATATCTTATTTTCTCAAAAGTATTCTCTCTAAGTAGGGATGCAGTGTAAGTGTATCTTGAAGAACTCCAGCTATTGGTAATAACTTTCTCTACTCTAAGTATTACTCTTCATAATATTATTTCTCATATTTCATATATTCATTCTATAGTAGGTGATACCAAATGCCACAAAGGCAAAATGAATTAGAGGGAGGTCTTGGAATTCTGTACAAACACAAAGCTTGACACCCTTTTGGCCAGCACAGCACTGACCCTGGCTGACATATTGATTACTCGAGGGGTGCTGAAATCCAGATGGTTTCTCTGGATCTAATTAGGAAGGAATGAACCCCCAAGACACAAGAGACTGTAATCAGCATTTGCCACAGCCTGAAAGGGAGGCTGAGCAGGAAGCTGGGAGAGCTGTCTCTGGAGCTCCATGATATAACCTTAAAATGTCATGACATTAAATTCAGATCTGGCAGAAAGCTTTTGATAACGTGTGAGTCTGAGCTTAAGAAATCAAAGGAATAAACCCAGAGTGTTTGGTTGCCTGAATTGTTCTTCTGTGACTGTGACCTTTCCCTCACTGCAATTATTAATCACAGTGAGGGGAAAGCACAGGAAATAGGAAAATACCAGTAATTTTCAATATCTGCCATTCAGATATTTGGCACAGAGCTCAGCAGGTAACCTGTCAAATTTGGGGCACAGTTTATGTGACAGTTGACTTCATGCTTCCCAGAAGTGCTGAAATCATCCTCTTCTGGAGGAGGGATGCTATTTCCAAAGCCAGAGCACACCAGTAGCAGCCAGATGGTTGTGAGCACAAAAGGAGGGACCGAGGCATGGAAGCCTTGGCATCAGGAGCTCTGTTCTCCTTTTTGCTGCTGGGTAGCCCAGGTTTGGAGCAAGCCTTCTGTCAAGGGTGTTCTCAGGGGCTGCCAGAGCTGCCCCACACTGCACAGACTTGAGAAAACTCCCTTTTCTGCCATTCTCAAACACCACTCAGCCACCTGCAGTCACAAAGGACCCCGTAACCTGAAGACAGAAAGGTTTTGTTCTGCCCCATTTAGCTATTATTGAGCACCCTATGTACAATTCAGAATATGCAAATATTTTTTAGAAGAACCAGTTGCAAAGTCTAATTATTCTGAATGACTATTTTCAACATTCTTGCCTGAAGTA
Organism: Chloebia gouldiae; assembly: GCA_003676055.1. Lineage (NCBI taxonomy): Eukaryota > Metazoa > Chordata > Aves > Passeriformes > Passeridae > Chloebia > Chloebia gouldiae. Next base: position 17,201,421 of record QUSF01000008.1, on the reverse strand, counting down.
TTTCCCATCATCTTGTGGGCTATAGCTGTCAAATGACAAAAAAAACCCAACTGTTGGAGGTAGGAAAGGTGATATCATATAATTAGGACTGCTAATTATGTTCTGTGCATAGAATCTGTAGAACCACCCCTCCAAATTTATAGAAAAAAAAACCAAACAAACAAATCCATAACAAAGTAAGTGCTATTAATCTTTTCATTTGAGTTGCTAATTATAGTTAGACAATGTTTCCTCTTCAATACATCTTGAGTGAGCTGTAGCAAATTTCTGTCAAGTCATCATACACACGAACCTGCATGGCCAAAGAATCATTCTGCAAATGGACAGGATTCAAATAAAAGTTCCTCTGTATTCCTTAGTAATAGTTAGAATATCCTTTTCTCTATATGCATCACTTCAACAATTTGATTTTCAAAAAATAAGGGCAAGAATTGGTAATTCTGAACCACAATTCTCATGTCCGTTCATAACAAAAGCTCATCACCAGGAAAGGTCCTGGCAGATGTGCACATTTCTTATGGTCACACATTTTAAGGCTTTCTTTCTACTATGTAAGCTACTAGCTCAGAACTCTGCACCCTTTCTAGAGGTTTTGTTGAACAGAGCAGTAATCTGGAAAGCACTGCCTGGTGCTGAATTTTCCAAGTGAAAATACATGAGAAGCTTCTTATTCTCCTTGCAGTCCTCTACAGCAGACTGGATGGCTGGAGCAGGGAAATTCCCCTGTGGTTGAAATGGTACAGTCAGGAACCTTTACTTTGAATTTTGTTTCTACAAGTTTTGGCAAAGGTAGAAACAGAGACTGGGGCAGAACAAGATTATCTGGATCATGACTACAGATGCTGGAATTCTGGGGCCCCAAAAGATACAGCCAACTTTGGGGAGGCTAATTATTGAATTATTAGGGACCATAATGAAAATAAGCTCTCAGGTCTGACCAAGTAACACTGAGATCCACTAAGAAAACAAAACAAAACCTTACAGGCAGTCTTAGCACTCCTCATAGAAAATAGAAATATTTCTACATCCATTTTGTGTAAGAAAGAAACTGTTGAGGTGCTTGCACTGCCTACATCTATGCTTAAAAATGTACAACATGGCAAATACCTGCAGCTTTCTGAAGATGAAATATTGATTCCACTCTAATAAATAGCAGAAATGTAATAGCTCTTTGGTGGCACAATAGGCTAATTTATTAGATTAACTTTTTATTTGGAAGAGCAACCTCTAAAATTATCTCATGTGATAGTTGAAAGTAGGTTTGAATCGATCGATCTGTGAAATTTCTGCAGCTAATCTGGTTAACAAGTCAACATTAAGTTATGCAGGACTCAAACACTGAACATCTCACTTGGGAAATTGGGCTCATTCCATTGCAGGAGCATCTCAAGCAGAATCTCTACATTGAAACAAATTGTGATTTATACCATTATATATTTATACACACAAACACAAACACCCCTCCTGATTCAATTTTGATGAGTGCTTGCAGATTTTCCACGAGGTCACTTGCAGGGTGTCCTCAGGACGTCACACCCTGCTCATTCTCCTTCCATTCACTCCTATGCACCTACTTTCCTAATCACAGCCACCACAGGGTGTGGGATTGATGCATATTTATATGGCAACGCAGGCATGGGCAACCCAGCTAAAAAGCAATGTTGATGTGGTATTTCTGGCATTGTTCTTTAATGTAAAATTCACATAAATACATGTTACTTTATTTACTTGAAGAACTCTGTTTCATAATTCTGCATGAACCTGGAATTTGGTTTTGTTTCTGCAAAGTCACCGTATTAAAACTATAAGCAGTAAATATCCCAAAACTTTATGTGCAAACAAACTCAGTATCTGATTTTTAACAAAAAAACTCTGTAAAAGTACCAAAGACTTTTTTGTAAAATCATTCAATTTGCAGTCTTCCCTCCACCTGTAAGGCCAAAAAAGTATTATACCAACAGAAGTCTGAAAACAGATTGCCAGTGCTAATTAAGGTGGTATTGAAAGAACATCCAACAGAAGCTTTTCCTTTTATTTTATTGAAATCAGTGTCTTGAAACAATTCTGAAATTAATCAGGTAAGAGTATCTACAACTCCATTCTAGTTCTGTTTTGGAAAAAAAAATCAAACCCCAACCAATAGAAAAAAAATTTTTAAAAAATCAAATGCTTTGCATCTTACTAACTCAAATAATGGATATGACAACCTCATAGCTGCAGCCAAGAATAGGTAGATTTGGCAAAAAAAATATTGCTAATTATAAACAGAAATGGCTTAGGTTTAAAATGCAATAAATTAAGCAAAACAATTATTTCAACACACAGGTCCAAAATAACATATAAATGCCTTAAGCTTTCAAACCTGCACAGTAGTCTCAAGTCCTTTCTATACCTACATTGTCAGGAAAAAATAACCCTGATGCACATTTTTCTGCAAAAATAAACAGCAATCCCAACCTCCCAAAAAAACACTTAAACTTTTATCCTCTTTTAAGGAAAATGATTGGAAAAAAAAAAGGCATCACAAAAAAAAATTACTTTTTAATAATGGTTTTTTTGAGCTCATGTCTCTAATGCATGGCATTTCCTTTGTTAATAAGTCTTAATATACCTTAATGACAGAAATTTAAGTACAAAAATATTGATGCTGACAGTAAGCTGTGTCTATATAAACTAATAATGCAAAGATAAGCCAAATTTTGATGTTAACATGCATTGGATTCTAATGAACAAACATTGGATTCTAAGGTACTAAAATCTGAAATTGTGAATTGTTATTTGCTAACTTTGCATGTGCTTTCAAAGGAGTACAGGTAAGAATATAATGACTTATTGATTTCATATGGAGACAGGTTCCAAAACTGGACTGCAAAATTCCATTAACTTCTCTGCCTGGGCTGGACAACTATAAACAACAGTAATTGCTCTCCTTGCAGTCCTGCAGGTACCAATTTCTAAGATTAAAGAAAATGTACACAGTTAATTATTTCAAAAGTGGTATTTCAAAACCCACCTACAACTGCAAAGCAACATATTATGTTTTACTCAGATTTCATTAAAAAGTCTTCATAAAGAGGCAAAAATTTCAAAGTCTAGGTCACCTTTGAAAAGGTGTACTGTTATTCCTGAAGAACACATTCCTTCTATGATGTAGTGAGCTATTACATTAGAAAGTTACATTATGCCCTTGAATAAGTGGGTTTGGTTTTTTTTTTTTTTTTTATAAATTTGAAGTTTGCAATGAGGAGAAGAATAACATCTGATTTCACAGAATATGCTGAGTTGGAAGGGACTCACAAGAACCACCCAGTCCAGCTCCTGGCCTTGCGCAGGACACCCCAAGAATCACACCATGTGCCTGAGAGCATTGTCCATACAACTCTCATCTCTCAGAGTATCTATCACCCAGAGCAGAAAGGAAATTTCTAAAGTGTTTAAATATTTATGTATATTTGCTATGAAATGAGGCAAAAAATTGCAACGTAAAACACAATGGGGGGACAGCTGAAAATAAGCAAGCAACAAAAATCCCAGGCAATGACAGGGAAAGTGAGGCATTCTGAAAGATAAATTTATGGAACACTCTGGGAATTTGTGATGATAATGAAAGGGGGAAATTGAATGCAGGGCTTTTATCACTTGCAATTCCTCACTCCCTGGGATTTCTCCTTGAAGTGTCATAGAACAGGGATCCATAGGCCATCCTCTCTTATGGAATGCACAGGGTCACAAATAGGGCACATACAGCGTCCTTTTAGTCTTAACACATGCAGAACCACAAATATATCAGTAATTCTGAGATTACATGGGGAGGAGAAGAGCAGGAAATGTAGACATAACCAGCTTCACAAAATACATTTACTGGCCATAATTGCCACGAGTGATGTGCTTTTGCATGGTGGATGATTCCAAAAGGAAGCCTTTAGGCAGCTGTGCTAGGCAGCTCGTTCTGGAATCTGTCACAGAAATAATGGTGGGACCACTCTGTGGAGCTCTGCATCTGTGCCAGATGGCTCAGGAATGGTGCAGCATTTAAAGAAGGTTTTTAGTCACATGTGCTGAAAAACCTAGACATGAAATGATAGGTCAGGACTCTGTAACTGGAAGGATCTGGAATGACTCTGTCTTATTTCTAATGTATTAAAGAGAAAAGGAGGTGCAACACAAGTGTGCTTATCACAGACAATCCCAATAAAAACTCTTGACAGATTAGACACTTTGCATGTTCACTTTCTGAATTTGATAAGAACTATCATACAAACCTCTTTGAGACAGAATCTTTCACAGCACACAGTTCAGAGTGCCAAGCACACATTAAAAATGTCTAATGACAGAGTGCCAAGCACACATTAAAAATGTCTAATGCCATCGCTGTCAAGAAGCAGCATTTGATTTCAAAGTATCTCTGAATTTTAAATGTGAAATGCAATCACATAACATATTCTTATTTATCTCTATCAGTGTTTTTATCTTACCAGATAGAAATCCATTCAGCTGAAAGAGATGTGAAATAATTTCTTCAACTTTATTATTCACAGACAAATGGAAGACTGTCAAGACATAGAAGGCAGCCTTCTGATAGTTAAAGCTTTTGCCTTTGATCATGTGGATGTGCTCTTCAGTAGCCATTCCTACAACTTACAGCAGAGCATTTATACACTTACCTGGAATGTTCTTGAAGTCTTCTGAAGTCACTTCTTTTTGTAGCGCTGATTTTGATGCTTGCAATTATTCACCATGCTGAGATAATAATATAAACTCTCTGCTGAAGGATTCTGCTCGTGGCATTCAGCTTGAAGAGACAGAGGAGCTGCCATCTGCAGATTTAACATTGCAAGTAGAAAAAGCTGTAAGTTTTATTCTATGCATTAAAAATGTCTAACTTTTACTGCAACCAATTGTCTACTAAGAATTTTTAGGACTTTTTTGGCTAAGGACCACATTAATGTATTCTATATGCAATTGCATTTCTTGAAGGGTGCACAGTCATGTGTAAGATAAGATACAATAAGCAACTCTATTTCCAGTAATTACTTAAACACCCTATAAACTACTTCAGCTCTGAGAAGCAGAGTTGTCAGAGAGGTAAAATCTTATAAAGAGCACACAAATGTGTTTTCTTACATTTTTTCCCACTTGTTCTGTGCAATCATTTTAAGCTATTTCAAAGACTGCCTGAAAATTCTTGGTTTATGATATCAACATTTTCAGTGTGGCTTCCCTCTTGGGGTCTCCCTTGATGTTTTGTTGTTATAATGTTAACTTTTCAGGACTGATATTGCTTCACTTTCTGCAGCAGCACACAGACTTCTGGGACTTAAATGTAAATTTTCTGAAATTAGCTTCTGAAGTTCAAGCACCATCACCACTTGAGATGCATTTCTTAATCTTGTGACACATGCAATGTTTTGGTAGAATAAATCTGTTCCCACACGTAGCTCCCAATCTGGCCATGGGTTCAGACATTGTTTTCACCCATTTTTATTTCAGCCTCCATAGTAAAGAACCATGACATGGGTTCCTGTAGAACTCCTCAAACCAGATGGAGAAGGTTCACACAGCAAAAACTCCAGCCTGGCCTCTTGGGGGATTTTGTCAAGGAATTGCAGTTACTCTGCAGTAAGTATCTTCTCCCTTACATAATCTCCTATTCCCTGCGCATCTTCTCCATATAAAATGAACATTTTGGTCTGGAGAAACCTTCAGGGTACTGTGAATATTATTGAACCTTCAGCAAACCATATGAAAATGAAGTTTTCTTCCTTCCCTGATCAGTTCCTTCACTGTGTAATAAAGGTGGATGACATGGGTTGCACATAAGCCTGTTGCTCAAGCTGCCTCACAAGATCACTGTGTTTACACAAGGGATTCAAAATAATTTAAATATTACACTGTAGATGGGGTGAGTTTTAAAAAAACCCAGTCTAGAAAGTCACAGTAAGCAGGGGTAGCAGATACCTAATTCACACATCTTTAAAAACTAACCCTAGGAGCAAATCACAACTTCAAAATTCAAAATAACTGAGACTTGCACTCAGGACAGAGGATGTTCTCAACAAGAACAAAGAACGACGATGGAAGAGGAGGAGGCAGAGCAGCTGAATGACTGCTCCTGAAATGTTATACCCAAAAAAGAAGTGACACAGGAAAATCCATGCCATTCATGGATTTTCAATGACCAAATTAACTGCACTGAAGTTGTTACAAGAATGTTGATATAATGGAGTGGTAAACAGACAAGGAGAAAACTTGTAAAACGTTGTATTTCTTTCCTGATCTGATTCTTGTTAGAGGGGTAAAAAAATTGCCTCTAGTAGACTGCAGATGATGTTATTTTTATTTTAGACTAAGTAGAAATATTCCTTAAACTTTATTTAAAAGTACACAACATTCCTATGAATTTCAAAATGGAGGAACTTTGGCTATTTCATGTTTGCTGGCTTTTCAGAAAAATGGTGTCAGAAGGATTTGAACAACAGAAATGACAGAAGATCCTAGTTTTCACATGCAGGGCTTCCTCCAGTAATATTTCTGACAGAACTTAACTTTCTTTGTTATAACAAATCTTAATTTTGCCTTCAATATTATTTCAATATTATGGAAATTTTTAAAGTGAAAACTTAGGAGAATCTCAATTGATAAAATCATATATTGTTTGGAAAAAAATAATTTGACATTTCTATTTGTACTGATTATTTTCTTATTAGCAGGTGGGGTTTTTTTCCCTAAAGAATTACTTTGACTCTTTAAGTTTTTATTTTTACTTGTAGGACTTTGTTCCATTTGTCAAACTCTTTCTGAAATCTGGAAGCATCTGTCTTCTGTTTCTGAAAAAGGGGTCTTGTCAGAGTAATGGGAGTTTTTCTGGTGAAGTTCCCATTAGCAGACAGCCTGGTCAACCAGGTCAGAGATGAGAATAATATCCACTGATTAAAGATTTTTTTCATCAGATATTCTGATAGTAGCTTTGCAAGTAGGCAGACTGCTGTGAAACCCTGTTTAACAGAAACAGACTTTTCCTGTGTTTATTCATCTGGAATTGTGCTCCTTCTAGATCAATCCCTCATGGCTGACGAGGGAGCCAAGAAAAATGGTCAGCAAAACAGAGCTTAGCAGAGATTCCATAAAGGAGAACAAATGCTGATGCTCACAGGTAAGTCCTGAGCTGGAGCAGAATGTGGCTGATTGTGGCACTGCAGGGGCACCGTGGCCAGTTATGGGCAGGATGTGGCCAGTTCAGAACTGGAGCAGTCTCTATAAATAACAGCTCTCTGGTCATCAGCAGTGGAATTATCAAGGCTGAAGCCACTCTCCCCAAGAAGAACAGAGCAGGAGAGCTCTGAGGTACCAAAGGATGTCCTGGTGGCTTTTGTCATCAGCTGCTAACGAGCCCTTGGTGAGCTGCCCTTCACATCAGTTAGGCCATCCAAGATTTACACACCTTGAATGTAAAAAGCAACAAGGGAGATGGCTGGAACTCCAGTACTGCTTTGCTTTTGAAATCCCTGATTTTAGACTTTGTTGTCTAAAGGTTTTAATTTTTTTTTTTAATGTGAGGGACAGTTTTATAATGTTTTTGAAAATCCTTAAGCAATTAAACATAGAACTTTTCCCAAGAGGCACAGTCTTATGTTCTATCCTAGCAAGTCCAGCTAGCTGCTAAGTGTTTGGTCATTCCTACAGTATTTGTTTTCTTTTAAATTTACATAAGATTTCATTAGACTCTCTCTACTCTTTGAAAATAATTTATGCAAATCTCAGACAATTTAGTCTGTATTAATATCACCACTCATTCCAATGGCATAAATAACTGTAGCCATGAGTAATCCAAAAGCTGAGAATTTAGGACAATTGAAACAATACCAGAAATTCCTGTGTTTTATAGATAATTCCTTTAAAATAACACCATTAAAATATGTCACATTAAGTAGCAGGAGGGTCTTAGATGATGAGGAGCAGCACTGGATTTTATGCCTTTGGCAGTAGCACTGGGGTATCCAGAGGGAGGTTTTCTCCTTGGGAGATGCTCTGGTCACAAAATCTTCAGCTCAGGTTCTGTGGGGAAATGGATACACACCATAAAAATCGAAGTGGGCTAAGACCACAAGCTCTTGTTTTTTTGTAACAGAGCCATTAGACTGTCTCCAAATCAAGACACTCTTTTTGGGGTTGTGATTTGTGTGTGCACCTTGGTGTAGGGGAGAGAAGACAGTGAACAGCCAACATCCAATTCAAATGTATTTGCCTTGCATTACCTGTGTTTGAAGCATTCTTGTTAATGACTTTAAAATGAGGATTGGTACAACCAAATGTTATTTATTGCATGAATTAACTTCAAAGAGCTTGCCTTTCATAACATTTAAGAAATACAAAGAATTTGAACAAGTCCAACAAAAAAACTTTAAAATTGCTTTCCTTAAAGCATAAAGATAGTTTATAGAAGGGTTAACATCTAAGGGCACATGATTTCAGGACATTAAAACATTTCAAAAGACAAGTCTGATTTTGATTGAACATACTAAAAATATTCTACAGTCTGATCATTTAAAGTGCCCCAATTAAATTTTGATGAACTTGCCACCTACAAAAAATCTGTTATCAGGGAAAACACTTTGTACCTGCTAAGCATTAATGTATGAATTAATAAAAATGGCTCTGACTAATATCAAGACAAAAAATTATATTTTTCAGAAGCTGATGCATCATCTATTACTTTTAATGGTGCATTCCATAACTGTCAGATTTTCAGGCTTTATGCAATTAAACCTGTGTTTACTCAAATGCTTTTCCTATTTCAGTAACTTTCATATCAGGCAGAGAGAGTCTGACAGTTTATGCCTTTTTCTCTTGTCTGTTCAAGTGAAAGAAGAAGTCCTGCAGCCTTTCCCTGTCCTTTACCCCTAGATACAAGTGAAAAACCTATCCCACATGCTTTCAGCACAGAAAGGAATCTCTTCCTATCAGAAGGACTAATTAAAAACCTGTCAGAATGATCTCAACTATAGGATACATTTCCACTATAGGGGAAAGCAATCTCTTGTGAAAAGTTAACGTCTTTTTTATCATAAAACCTACACAGTACAAATATTACTTACATGCTGATAAAGGATAGTCCTAAGGAGAATGAATAGCTGAAGTGTGATGGGATTTTAATTCATCTCAGCATAAAGATTTCATTCCATCTTCTCATTCAACCCATATTCATCCTGGATTTAGTGCAACCACTCTCATTTTACAATGACACACTGTATTAATTATTATTTTCATCTTATTTACAGCAAAAATTCCTAGTCATAAAGCAGAATCTACGTGTTTGGCACTAGACGAACATCAAAATAAAGCTTGGGTTTCCCCAGATTAAAATTCAAAGCTCCTACACAGCAAGATGACAGAACCTTAAGAATTTATCAGAGTAAGTCTTCCGTGCTGTTTTCAACAGGTACTCTGGCATTTGCATGATGATCTTTGTTGATTTATAAAGGGAAATAAGACAAAAATTGGTGAAGTGTACAGCAGAAGATCAATCAATCTTTAATTCCTTTCCCAGGAAAAAGCTACATTCAAACTGTCTTGGTCTCATTCATCTTGCTTCCTCTGACTTTGGTTTTCCAGACCAGAAAGTATTTTTTCATCCCAGGAGTAGCAGAAACAATTCTTTAGGCATGTGGATGCTGCAGGCTGTCACAACAGCTCAAAACAGCACTTGGGCTGTTGGGAGACAGGTGCAGGTCCATTTGGCCAGTTCCTGCTTTCTAAATCTGCTCCCAGCCATTCCGTCCACTGGAAACAAAGCATGAAAATGAAATTTAGGCAGAGATGTATTGTAGCCACAAACATCCCTGTGCTGGCCACAGCAGTGGGCAAGGGAAGGACTGTGAATGTCATCTTTGCACTTCTGTAAGGCCTTTGACTCAGTCCCCCACAGCACCCTTTCCTTTAAATTGCAGCGAGATGGATTTGATGGGTGGGCTCTTAGGTGGATGAGGCATTTCTTGGACAGCCACATCCAGAGGGCAGTGGCTTGACTGCGCTGGATATGAACTAAGCATTAGCATGAAGTGTGCAGCTAAAGAATGAGAGTCAAATAAAATGTTGTTTAAGAGGTTAAAATTGGCTTATCTGTCTCCTAAACATTCCCATCACAGCAATCATTAATTCTCTAATTGACGCATATACACGTATTTTCAGAAACAACAAATGTTCCCAGAACTTTGCAGAGCAATGTATGGAACAAGATCATGATTTCTTCAGTTAATTTTTATAATGTGGAGTGTGGAACTGGCAAACATAAAGTACAGTTTCAAATATGTGTGAAATTCAAATCAGATTTAGCCAGAAAGAAGCATCTCCCTCTAAAAACTAATGAAAAAACATGGAAATGAATGTATAGGAAAATAATGTTGTATATTTATCTAAGCAAGAGGTTAAACTTCAGCTACCAAGTTGTTACTGATGTTTCCAAAACAGCCAAAAGAATTTGATAAAATCACCACTAAATATTTCCTTCTGTTTATCACTATATAATTTTCTGGAATGCATTCTATATAATTTGAGCAGCACTAGCTAATTCATGCAGTCTTTACAGCGAGAAAGAGAAAAAATATAAGAATTAACTTTCCTCCTAAAATTCGGTGCACAGGAAGATAGTAGGAAGATATTATCAGAAACACTCTAATTTTTTCTAAGGTTAAATAAAGAAGAAAAAAAAATATCAAAAGAAAAAAAGAAGATGTCTAGTTCCTTTAGTAATTTAGACATAAGAACAAAAAACTTTTAAGTAATCTTTAGATTCTCAAACTATTTAAATTCTTGAATGTTTGTGCAGCAGTCAACACAGTATTAAGATGGCATTTTATCACATAGAGGTAGTGAAAAAATTATTACTGTAATTGGTTAATTTCAATTTATTTCTCATCTCCTTACATGAAATTGGAAAATAAATCAAAACTGAGTAACTTATAAGGCAGCTGTCTTTCATGTAGCCATTTTGGCACCAGTGTTAATTCTATTTCTCCTAAATTATGGCCTGCAGAAAACTAGTGAAAGAATCAAGAAAAAAATAGCAATCACTTTCAAAAAGAATTTGTCAAGCATTTCCAAACCTTCATTATCAAAGAAGGAAAGTATGAATAGTGATGGCCTCAGTGGTGGCAAAAAAAAAAAAAAATCACTGTTTTATTTTGTCTACCAATGCAGTTTTTGTTTAATTTTGAACAAGCTTACAGCTGCTACCCCCAGAGGGTGATCACCTTCAGACCTTCTGGCAGCAAACTTCAAAAACCTTTCCTTGAACCTCTGCCAGATCTTGCAGGTAGGCAAACAGCTTCTGAGAACAAAACCAACAGCAGGGTAAGCAAATAGGGTTCAATTATCCAAAGAGAATATTCACACCTGTGTGAAAGGAGATTAAAATGACAAATTAAAGTAGGGTACTTTTCAAATTATGGCCTGGAGCCTGACTGGCAAGAATACAGTGGCGATGGGTAGATGTACTTCTGTCAAAATCTTTCTTACCTTTCATGGCAGAATGAGAGGAGACTGGATATCAAGCACTAATTAATTATTTTGAATGAATTATTCTTGTTTGGCCAAAACAAATAGTAGATACTTTATTGTAGACATTTTGGAACGCACCCTTTTGTACTTAAATCAAGGCTGTACCTAAAATTCCTGTACTACAGTCAGCATTCTCAAAGCAAAGGAACAAAGCTGTAGCTTTCCCCCCCCCCCCTTCATATTCCCAAAATTTATCCTTTTCTACCTATTTCATTTTCTAAAAGCTTAGTGCCTCCACTGGTAGAAAATACATTTCCCCCATTCTAACAACACTAATTGCAGCGATTTCTAAGCTATACCTGTGATTTTCTGACTTTCAAATCAGGTACCTGGTATATAGAACCGGAAGTTTAGCATCCAGCAACAATACAGATCTGTAAATTATGCAATTATCACTTAATCTATGCAAGTTTAGTGTCATACTAATTCCAAAATGTATTGATGCTAAAGACAAAAAGGGCTTTAAAGTTGAGTTGTCTTCAAAGATGTATAAGATCTGATGAAGCATCATGGAATGTGGTGCTCACATTCTTAACAGGTATTATTTTTAGTGCTTCTTTTAGGATTATCACTACTCTGAGCTTCTGATGAGATGATTTAGCTTTCTAATCTGACTGAAAAAAAAACCTGGCAAGGGGATAAATACACACATAAAGTATTTTAACTAATTTCCAGCTAAATTAATGAGATGGTCTGACATGCTTGCCATGAAATCACCAAGACCAATGTGCTGGGGAGGGCTTCGTACAGCCTGTTGTGTTCAGGGCACAGAAATCTGTCAGACCATAAACCCCCTGTGCTCCAGCTGGTTTTCAGAGATCAGTGAGCTGTGACTTCTGACCACAGCCCATTCAGCACTGTAACCATGCTCAGTAAGGACCTGCATGATGCAGAGTCACAAGCAGTACACATTATTGAAGGGACAGAAAAGTGTGCTCAGAATTGCTGGTGATAAATGCACTAACTACAGAGATTGCCACAGAAATCATAGTAACAGAGATCTACTAACAATATAAATATAAAAATAAATATTTCCACCTCTGCTTCAATGCAGTTGGAAGGGCAAATTTCACCTAAAAGTGTCTCTTCAGGGGAGGAGGAAGGACACTGTCAACTGATCCCAAGCCAAGGTGTTTTCCCCCCTCTGTCTTTTTTGCCCCCAATTCCCCCTTTTATGCTATAAATTTTGAATCTTGACAGTGAGGTGGAAAAATCACATCTGACAGCTGGAGTTCTGGGAACTTTGCTCACACATGTGTTACATGTCCTCTTTTATTTCACTTGAATTCTTAGGGGTATAAAACTTAATATGGAGATGGAGCTTAATGAGAGGCTTGGTACTTTCTGTCAGAACTTATACTTGATACAGGAGGTAGAATGAACACTTTGGTCCTCTTCCACGTGCTGAGGTGGCAGTAAAGGCTGTCTGACCTTCACCAGAGAGACTTTGTGCACATCCTTATCTTGTTATGGGACCAGATTGACAAGAAGGATTGTTCACACAGTGAAGAGGCTGGTACAGATGTGCAGGTGCTCTTCCACATTCCAGACATCCTGCAGTCCTCAGCCTTTGCTCAAGCCCTTGCAAGATAAGGAAGGGGCTCAGCTCAAGTTTCCCTCAACCTTCAGTCTCCTCAGTTCTTCACCAAACTGACTGTAGAATTCTGAGCATTTACCACACCAAGAAAGGCTTATGCCTTAAGGATCTTATGAAGATCCTTATGCAGCCACTGTCCCCTACAGCATTCCTTCCTTCCTTCCTTCCTTCCTTCCTTCCTTCCTTCCTTTGCAAATGGATGGAGCCTTTGTGTCTTGTGTTCATCTTTCCCAGAGATGATGAGAAAAGTTTAATTTACAGAGCGCTGTGTCCTGCAGATTTGAGAGCTCCAAACAGATCATGACAGAGGTGCCTTTAATCTTTTCTGTGGGAAGAGGAGACTTCATTTTGCTGTGTAACAGAGGGTCTGCTGAGGAACAACCTCTGTGTCACACCCATGAAGCAGTTAAGTTGGTGCAGCCTGAGCAGTGGCTGGCATTCATGTGAAAGCCCTCCAGCACACAGCACCAGGCTGCACTCCTGGCAGGAAAAGAACCACCTGGAAAAAAGCAAAGCCAGAGAACACGACACTCAGATGGCACAGGTTTGGCATGTGAAGCCTCAGCAAGGTTTGAAGGTATAGAGGAGCAGCCATGCAGCAAAGCCAAGGGGTATTTGGGCTGGCTGGGCTGGGAGAGCCTCAGAGGCTGCAGGAAAATGCTGTTGTCCATCACTTTTTTCCTGAAAATCACTGTGCATTTCTTATTGCCAGCATCCCTGCAAAAACCACTCACAAAGGCTTCTTCAAGAAATCTCTTCACTGGAGAAGAGAGGAACTGGAGCATGAGTTCTAGAATGCTTTGGCCTCAGAAGCCAGGCCTATGCTTGCACAGACTTTGCTGTTCAGGGTCATACTCTGGTACTTCATCACCACTTTAATACGGCAAAACACAGTTTTTCTTTGGAGAGGTACTGGTTTTGCTGTAAAAATACATAGGATTTTAGAAATTCCTTCATTTTGTAATGGTGAGGAAAACTTTGCTCCATCAGTTCTATAGTAGCTAGCTCATAACTCATGAAATTCATATTTACCTGTGTTATCCTTGGGATTGCCGACACAGTGGGATGTTCATGAGTTACAGATATTCCTTCACATGAGCACAATACAAAAAAAAAATCTGTCAAAATCTATAGGGTTCAGGTGGATCTAACAGCTTTGCTGCTAAGTGTGTTCCAGGGTTTTTTTGGTTATATACACTGAATGCACTATTTAAAGTTTTAAAGAATTTTATTTACATTTATTTGAACTTATGTGTCATACTGGAAAGCTGTCATTCCTCTTGACATTCCCCAGCCATTCCAGAGTGCCCTCAGATTAGATTTGCAATGTTCTAGGGTCACTGTCAGCACTTACATGAAGTAGTGGTTAGAGACATTTCTTCACACCCCCTAATGCAATGCACCACTTCAGGAAGCTGTTCATGTGTTCATTTGGAGTTTGTTGGCTTTACTTGGACAGGAGGATGTGATCTCTTCATCAGTTTTGCAGAAATGTGATTTACCTCAGCACAAATTTCCCACACAGAGGGAAATGACCCTGCATAAATCTACAGAACACTGTGTCAATCCAGTCACATGTAACAAAAAGAGAAGATCATTTCAAAGCCACATGGAATGTTCCTGGTTACAGGTATTAACCAGATCCATTTAACTATTTAAGCCAACAAACTTTGCAAGGACTCGAATTAATTGCATATAAATTTGTAATAGCACTTATCATAAATTGTTTATTATTGGATTAAAGTGGGATATTTTTCAGTTGAACCTGTCCTAGAATAATAGGATAATACTGAAAATCTCAGCTCTCAGGAGCCATCCTTTGTACATGTTTCAAAAAGCTAAAACTTTTATAAGCATAAAAATCTGCAGATCTAAATTAAGACATAGATCTTAATGGCTAGAAAATACAGTGCTTTTTTTCCCCCTAGCATTCCAATTTTCTGTGTTCTTTTAAGTGCTTAATGTTAATTACAAGTAGCTTCAATACAAGTTCTGCATGTAAATCTCCTGTGGGTAAGTGGGGAAACAGATGAGTTTCCTACAAGGACTTAATTTGTTACATCTCTTGAGATGCCATTTTCTTAATATGGCACTTGCAACTGATTCACCAAGTCAGATTTATTCACATTAATGTGTTTGAAGAAATCATACTTTATTTGAGTGTAAGAATTTCAGATTGACAAATGAAAGCTTAGTCACATTGGCATCTTCAGGGAAAGCCATGTAGGGTCAAATCAAGTATGAATGAGTTAGTCCTGAGCAAAGTTTTATTTTCCTTTTCAGATTTCTGACAATCTGGAAGTTCTGATAAAGTAGTCCTACAGTTCTTGAAGTATATTATGTAATTATAATTATGAAAAACCATGAGGATTAATAAGAAACAAGTTGAAGGCTATAAACTGTATACACTGGGGACTCAAGAAAACTTATCAACAGATTGATTTCAAGATACTGAAGTACCAAACAGTTTTACCTCTAAAAAATCCACTTTGGTGGATCATCACTTAGGTGAGGGGGTAGTAGCATCTGTTTATTTCAACTAAGTTTTTGCTTTATTAATGACATCTTGAAATTCCTGTGGCTTGAAGTGTCTCCCCACAAGGGAGGGACATACTACAGACATTTTTGAAAGAAGTTCATGATCTCATGTACTGCTGGCTTTACTCAGCATTGCTATGGAATAGATTTCACCAAAAATTAACATTCACCTCTCAGCTGCAAGTCTTCAATGCTGCAATGACCACCCTTCAGTCAGATTTTGATGCCTCATGAACCCAGGAGACAAGAACAATTTGATGTCTTTGATGCCATGTCCTGCTTCATTACAGCACCAAATGAGCATGTTTTGATTATGCTTATTTTTAACTTTTGACCTGCACATATCAAGGTATTTACAATGCAGGTAGAGACTAACAAATCATGAATTTTTCAAGCAGACATGCATTTTATTAGTTTCTCCATTTTTTTTTCCTGGCAATTAAAAAAGTGAAGCATTTTGATTGACCATTAGCTGGATTTCTTATAGTCATTCCTTACAGTATTTGGTCAGTTCAGTCCTTAATAAATGATTGATTATTTTTTAGACTTTGACTAGTCAGTTTTGATCCTTGTGCCTAAACAATAGGCAGTTTTTAACGATGTTTCTAGTCAAGAAAAATGAATGGTGTCTTCAATCTTCTTCAGTTTTCCTTCCTATTTTAGCTCTCCCATCCTGCTATGGTCTACAAGTTAATGAAATGAGTGGGTCAGAGTCATCCTCTCTGTATTTCCCAATACTGTTACACCTCAGGCTTTAGCAGAATGAGCTTAGGGTGTAGCTGGAAGAAGTTTGTCCAGATCTGTAACAGCTGATTCTTAGCAGAGATGTGACATATTGCTGTTAGAGGTACTAATTACTTCTGCATGGCTACTGCCACTAGAGCTGCTTCTGTATCAGGAAAATGTTTAACCTGTATGGAATTATTGATGTATATGCCCCCCCAAGGCATGATTGAAGTATTTTTGGATCTGGCTGGTGTGGGAAGGTTTCATTACTTCTCATTTGGAGCTTGACACTTCCACAGATGAGCTAACTCTGCCCTGATCAATTCTGGGGCACAGTTGGTTGTTGGATTGCTTTGAACCATCTGTTCTGTACTAAACAGAATGAAGAACATGCAGGTGATGTCTGAAAGGGTGTTGACTGTGGGATATGAGCTCCTGTTTGAGTGGCAAGAAGTGGTGAGGAAAGAGCAGCACATTGATCTCTTGGGATGTGACTGGATCAAGGAGGAGAGGTTTGAAGGGTCAGCACTGCTTTCAGCTGCCTCAGCAGCCAATTCTCAAAGCACTTTCCTCCAGAAACTGCTTCAGACTGTTAGAAACTTAGTTTATGAAGTAATACTGCAGGAAGGGAATGTGCCACTTCTCAAAATAGGACGTTCTCATGGGTGTCAAAAAAAGGAATGTTACCCTCCAGAAACAGGCTAAACTTCCTCATTAATGCTACATCAGGATCCAGCAGAACTGAACTTCCACATTAGTGCTACATCAGGATTTAGCAAACCTCTTCAGCACAGGGTGAAATTTAAGGTATGGTCATGCTTGTGTATCTTGCACTTCATCTTTAATCCAGTGAGCACAGGGAGCTGCTGCCACTGTGGATCCGAAGAAGACTCTGTGGGTTTGGAAGATATCCCAGAAGACAAGTCCTCTCTCCTTCCATTTCCTAATTTCAAGTGCCCTAATTGCGGATCCTAGAGAAATAAGATAAGGAAATGAGCTCAGGGGATCAGCTAAGTTTGCAGCCTCATTAAATTATATTTAGCTGTTTTTTCCTTAACTCCCACAGGAATGAGCAAACCTGGCTCATTGACTTAATACACTGAATTTCAAATCCCAGACAAAAGACACTGTAGCCAATGATTAAACATCTTGCACCTTGAATGTGAAGGAAGGCAAGCTCTTCACCTCTATTTTCTCTACATCACATACTTTCTTTTTATATAATATACAATAGTAACTGACACTTCCTGCAGGTTTATTCTTCCACGTACTTTGTTAACATCACTCAAAATGTATATGTAACACAATTTCAGAAGTCCATTCTGAATTGAAGTTTTTGCCTTCAATAGTTCCAATAGTTCCTAAGATTTATAGTAGAATGCAAATGAACTTTTTTTTTCCCCCTACAGAGAAGCTATTATCAGTCCTTTTTTTAGTGGCAAGTGGGAGATTTTATTTTGTGAGACACAGGCTGGAAGCTGGTAACATGTGAAGTGAAGATGATAGAGCTGGAAATCCTGTCAAACCACTTTCTCCTATTGCACATCTGTCTCTTGTCCACCACGAAGGACAAATCAGAGGAAGGAGGGAGCAGCTCTTCCTTGACACTTTTAGCCAGATGTCAGCAGAGAGCAGCATTTGCAAGTGGTGGATACAGAGCAGGCTGGGTTTTGCACTGAGGTAGCACTACTTTTGCAGATGCTGGTTTACAGAAATCTATTTCGATTTATTTTTTAATCTTATATATATTTGCAGGTCATAATGAAATTTATAACACTTGATGGTTCTACCAGGTTATCTGTTATCATGGCTGGGTGGGCTTTGATGATGCTGTGATTTTGAAGCATGTTAAGGAAATGGAAAAGGGGGACCTAAACTGGGAAACTAAGAAAATCTCAGTGATACTTGAAAATCAGGATTGAAAACCTTGGTTCTTTCTTGGTTTTCAATGCTTTTTTTCCTCTGTATTAGTATTTTGGTGGTTAGTAAATACAAAGGTCTTGCTGAACTGGATGTTTTAGATGACTATTTTGTCTGGATTTAGCATTTTTAAAAAATCCTCAAAATATCTTTTCCAGCTCCTTTATACTTTGCATAGATAGTGTAAATAAAATGTAAGGATTAAAATGCTCAGAAATTCTTGTTTTTTCTTGTTGGCCTCCATACAGGAACATGTGTTCTTTTATCTAAATTGTGCTTATTGCAGTAAGTGCACTTGCCTTCATAGTTTCCCATGATTAATTTTTTCAAAGCAGATAAATGCTTAATTTGCCACTTAGTGCACAATTAACTGTTTTTAATTTGTCAACTACTTTTAATTTGCAACGCTGCAGAAGCAAATATCCAAACACCACCTGATTTCTAATGAGGCATGCTGATCTCAAGGATGCAGCTCATACTGAGGGCATAGTGATGAGCCATTGCTGCAGATTTAATTCAATAGTTTTTTTTTACTGTCAGGATGAAGGATATCCTCCTAGCTGTAGTTCCATTATACTAAAAGTCTGTGTATAACAGTGTATAATTGTAAAAGTTAAAGTAAGGTTAGACACAAAAGCATGTATGTTCCTGAATCCTTGCTAAATCCAGGTGCCCAGAAGTCCAAAATCACATCATTAGAACTTGTGGCCAGAATTCTGCTAATTCTGGGGCCAGGTTAGCTCCTGCTCTCATAAATTAAAGAAATAAATTAAAAATTAATTAAAAATTAATAAATTAAAGAAAGTGCTGCTGCATGTGCAGTTCTCTGGACCAGTACCATGGAGAGATTAGAGGTGATGCACCAGTGGTCCAAACCCAAAATATTGTAGTAGGGTATAGGAGCCTGTAGAGACTCTCTTCAAGTGTTAAAGTTGTTTTTGCATAACTTTCTTTTTTGCCCTTTGGTTGGATGAGTTTGGTATCCATAGGATAATCCTAGATTTACAGTCTTTTTATGTAGGGCATTTTAATTTTTTTTTAGGCTGACTTCTGCCTGGGAAGATGTCATATAGGTACATTTTGATTACATATTTAATGCCTATACAGTGGTTGGAGTGAAAGTCATCCTCCTAGGAACCTTGTAGGCAAAATTTCAAAGGCTGCTTTTTATTGTGAGGCCTTTTCATGCAGGAACAGGAATACTCAGAAACAAAAGATGGGAATTTAGAAGAAAAGTGGTTTTGCTTAAAATCCAACTACAGACCTGCCATTTTTGGTGCTTTGTTACAGAACACCTCAAGTCCTGTATTTTTAAGATTGGGTTAAAACCACATGTAGGGTATTTTAGTGCAAATTATCTATTTAAACATTTCTAGTGTCTACTTAATTAATTTTGAACAAATTGATTCCTTGCATCTAAACTTATATGAAAGCTGTAAATGTGAACTTAGCTTGTGAAAAATGATATTTTTATGTAATGGGACCTCAATTTTTATCTGTTCTGAGCCATGAGAATGGACTGCATCCCATACACCATAAAGTATTTGATCAGTAAGGACCTGCATTCTGGCTTGCATCACAACACTTGCTGCGAATAATCTTGTTTAATTAATGGGTGACTTGAGAGGAAGCTGAGAGGAGGAATCCAAGCATGGAAATTGAAGATGGAAATATTTCTGGGGAGCAATTAGGCAGTATTAAAGCACAGTTTAGGAAAATGACAGTCTTCATTAGTTTCAGTAGAACTTATTTAGTATTTGTGCATTTTGCTCTCTCACCTCTTTTTGGAAAGCAAAGAGCTTTTTAGCACAGAACTGTGCCATCCACTTGTACAGTCTCCATTCTCCACTCCTTTTTTTAGATTTTTACTGACAAGTTTCTGTAAGAACTCTAACTGTGAGACTGTGAAGAAAGGGTTTATGGAACAGTTAGCTCCTACTCCCCAAACCAACCTAAACTTTGAAGATAAAGTCTCCATTCAAAGACTCAAATCCAAGGTTATTGTT
Organism: Chloebia gouldiae; assembly: GCA_003676055.1. Classification (NCBI taxonomy): domain Eukaryota; kingdom Metazoa; phylum Chordata; class Aves; order Passeriformes; family Passeridae; genus Chloebia; species Chloebia gouldiae. The sequence goes on along the minus strand of QUSF01000008.1, from coordinate 17,181,078 downwards.
AAATACCACAGTCCTTCTTTCCAGGCAGGTTTGCAGTTGTCTTCTATTTTGGAATAACTTCTCATACTGGATTACATGTTATCACAAAGAATATATAATTTAAAATGAATGAGGGCTGTTACTGAGGAAGATTCTACTGATCTCCTGGGCTAAGTAAAATGACAGCAGACCAGTTGTGCAGTGCTAGGTCTGAGGTAGACAATAGATTAGTTAAAAAAAAAAAAAAGAAAAAAACCTGTCCAGTCTTGACCCAGGGAAGGGTAAATATGCAAACATCAAGCTTTATTCTAGTGCAAAAAAAAAATGTAATTTATAGGACCATGTTAACATTTGGCCAATTTATACTTCCTCCAAGAATTCCAGATCCGAGTTTCTCATTGTGACAGTCTCATGATGGAAATGAGCATGTGCTTGTCTGTTCTAGACCAAGTTGTTTCCTGCATCTATGAACTGCTGTGGGACAAATTTGTCCCAGATATGCACAAGGAAGTGACTGTGGTCTCTGCCAGATAATCAGTAAATTCATTGATATCTAGAGAATAATTGTACACTGTTATCTGGGCTGATGGTAATCAGTGCTCTGTTTTCAGCTCCTCTCTCACTTTCTCCCATCTTGCTGAAAGTGGCTGCTGGTACTGTTCTTTCTGATTAGTCCCTGGATAAAAACATGGAAAGTTCATGAACAGCTTTGAGGCTGAAGGTCTCTGAAAGAGCCATACTGAGAATGCTGAGGTAGCTGTTACTTCTGGCTCAGACTGCTGGCACATCAAGAAATCTGCTTTTTTTTGGTCAAAGACCTGAAATCACCCTCCAAAAGAACAGGCTGTTAAATGTACATGTACCAAGAGAAAGAAGTTATGGCAAATAAATACCAAGAGAAGAAAGAAGATAAGGAAAAGAGTGACTTTTTTTCTATGTATTTTTTATAGAACAAGTGCTCCGAACCCTGTCTTCCTTTTGTGCACTGGAATTCTGGCCTGGAAGAGAAACTTCCTGAATTGTGTTGATTTTTCCTGCTCCTGTAGGAAGTACAATTATAGCCTGTGTCTGCTGCTAGAGCAAAAAGGAGGTGGCAGAGATACAGGGACTTGTGAACAAACCTCTAAGCATGCTGCATCAGAACTCACAAGACAGCAAATCAAACTGTTCCCTGATCAAAATATATGTCCTTATGGAAGCTTGGCACTACTGTTCTGCACTCCTTTTCATTTTAGCAAAATGCCATTATCATTCCTTTATTAAAGCGTTAGTAAAATTTCAGTATGTTAGTGTGAAATTCATATAAATTAATTTCTTTCTCAGTTTGCAGGTACCAGCAGCACAGAAAAAGCCCTCAGAACTGGACAACCTTGTCAACCTTGTGGTTAGGTCAGCTGGCAGACCATTTCCTGCTGGCAACTGGAAGGCTGCCTAAATATTACACAGGGGTTAGCAACAATTAGCAACAATAAGGTAACTCTTACTAAAAAAAAACAAAACAAAACAAAACAAAACAAAAAAAAAACCCAAACAAGAAAAAAAAAGCCATGTAGACTGTGATTTTCAAATAAGTACCACTTAGTGATGTTAAAAATCTATATGAAAATTTTCCACTTTATGAGAGCTGAGCTTTTGACCTAAAAGGCAGAAAATCCCAATTCTTTTAAAACAAAGTGTTATGGCTGTTGATGGCCTTGCCTTGTGCAGGATTCATTTTGTCTTCTGAGTTTTGTTTAAAATGTACCCACAAATGCTGATGTGCGTCAGCTCTGCAGACCTGAAACCTAATTTCTAGTGATCTGCTGGGCTAGTCTAGAACACACAAATGGAAGTCTTAGGATATATTTCAAACATTACTAACAAAGGAAGAAAGATGAGTTTTATTTTCTTTAAAAGCAAGGATTTCACATACTTTGCTAGACAAGCTACTTATGTTGGACTCCACTAAAATGTTCTGTGTTGCAATTTTTGAAAAAGCCAGAAGGAAGAAGCACATATTGGCAACAAATCTGCAGTCAGGTCCCTGGTCCAGCTCTAGGGATTTTTTCTTTCAGAAAATGCATGTGTTGCATGTAACAACACTGAAATTCTTCACAGGAAAGTATTTTGCCAACATATTAGGAAAATGTTGTTGGTCCACAGCTGACTATGGCTTTCTTTATTACTGAAACGTGTATAAAGCAGCAAATAAAAGCAGACAGCTTTCATTCCACAGAACTTCAAGAGGTTCTGAAAGAGCAAAACTAGGAAAAATATTCAGGGGAAGAGGAAAATTTAGTAAGTTGTTATTCCAGTATTTTATTTTGGGAAGACAGTATTGCAATCCTCCCATGGATGGTTATGGAACTATTTGCCTGTATCTCTCAGCAACTCCAGGGAAATCAATAGCTATCAGAAAATGCCCTTTGCCATCTGTCATTACAGGTTATTCATAAACCTGATGCAATGCTGAGGAAGAGTCTGGGCAATTAAATGACTAAATGCCTGGTGCCTTGAATAGAAATATTAAATAATAATTAAAACTGTCAGCCATTAATGCATAAATACAAACACGCTCATAGAAATTTTTTTCTCATTTTCATTTCCAGATCCCTGAAAAACTATTGAGCTGACAAAGATATATACCACTGATTGATTATTCATGCCCATCAATGTCCTCATTTCTCTGGGCTGGAAGACTCGAGCTGAAAGCAGTATCATGAATAATTTTTATATTCATAGAGCAAACTGTGTATTTGTAATCCAGTAAAAGGTTGCTGCTGTTGGCATAGATCATCCACAGAGAAAGGGAAAGATCCAAGGGTATCCTGCTTTTATTATCCACACATTTGCCTCAGCTCTGGTCCCTCTCCCCCACAGTACTCAGTGGAGCTGATGGACAGGAAAGTTCACCTTAAGAGTAACTGGGAGACACCAGCAACGTTTCTCATGCAAGGTGATGATAAATAAACACCCCCACACAACCCCTCAGCCAGACACACTCGTGCATGCACAGGGCAGCACCAATGGCCTCATCCTGCTCCCCTCTCTGGACCACCAGGAGGAAGGTCCATTAGTGGAAAACACAAACATGCACACACCTCATGGCCCCAGCAGCTGGCCCTTGGATCCTGTCAGCCCCATTTCCCCCCACGCAGAGAATCAGACCTACAAACTTGTACCAGTCAGCCCCAGAGCCTGGGCTCTCACTGGGAGCTGGCTGGTCCCTGCAGCAGCCACCTTTGCTGTGATCTCTCCAGGCCCAGGCTCAGAACCACCTCCCCCATTGCCTGGCTCCCGAGTCCCTTGTCCTGCTCGTCCCTGCTCCTGCCTGACAGGAGATCCTGCTGGTGATCCTGCTGGTGATCACCCCTGCACACACACCCAGGCAGCAGCTCTGCACCCCCAGCCCTTCTCCTGTGGACACAGAGTCACGGGCTCTGCTGCGACCCACGGTCCCCAGCTCAGCTGCTGGCACTGAAATGCACAAACAAACACAGAGCAGAGAGTCCTCCCTCGGGACAGTAGCCAGAAATGGAGTTTGGTGTCTGTGATGTGTCACACCCTCCCAGGAAATAACCTCTGAGTTATCTGGGCTTCCCCCATCTGCCTTGGTGCTTCTGTGCTTCCTTGTGCAATAGACATGAGCCTGGGATCACATACCCTAAGACAAGCTATTTAAAAAAACCCCAAAAGTTAATTAAGATTAATATATTGAGTAAATTGTTATTAGATAGTTAATGATTTATAGCTGCTTCCTCTAGAAGATGTATACAAAGGTCACTTTCTGTGATACAGTTATTTTTATGTAGAAATCTGACATGTTCTCACTGATATTACAGGTATATTCTTAAAGGATTTCACAATTTGAAACTATATAGAGGACAAGGAAAGGGGGAGTTTAATATCAGGAAGTAATCCTTGAATTAGCACAACAAACCAGTTCTGCATAAAATCACCCAGTGAGGGAGTGATCAGGGACTTACTTTTCTCATCTCCCAGGAGCATTGAGTGTTTATTTAATTTCTTTTGTTGACAATTTTTGAGTTAAAGCCTGTCTGGGTCGCCTTTTTTCCAGTCTTGATAATTACTATGGGCATTTCTAATATAAATTACATCTTAAATTGTTGAATGCAAAGTCAAACTGTTGGTCTAATTAAGGAGCTTCAGACTCACAAAACATTAATTAATCATGAAGTATTTGAGCAGTGTGTGTCTGTGTTCATGCTCAGAATAAAACAGCTAGAAAATCTTTCCTTGGTAGTTGTGCTTTTTAGACAATTCATTACAATGATCACTGAGTGCAAAAGGCATTGTTTTCCTGGCAAGTTTGCCCAGACAAAACAGAAAAAACTGCACCAAAGTGCTCTGCAGCATCCCATTGCCATTCCCAAGAGCCAGCAGGAGAGCAGCTTTGTTAGGTAGGAGTGCTTTGTTCCTCACCCATGCATGGCTTCACACACACACGTGATGTCAAACACAGCAGGACCTGCCCTCCTCCCCTCCTTCAGCAGAATAACAACTCTCATCTCCCTGCAGTCCTGGGAATATGGGAATTCTTTGCTCTGGCTGCATCATAGCATCCTGCAAGTACAAATTCCAGTGACTAAGGGGTGTCTTGTTAGCCTCCACTAACATACACCAGAAAAAGCAAAATGTATGAGAAAATTTATGAACTATTATGCTTGGGAGAAAAAAAAAAAAAAGATTGGGTATGAAAAAACTGCCTCTAGGCTAAGTTAAGCAGAAAAGCATGAGGGCCTTTCTGGCATTAGAAATAGAAAAGTAAATTTTCTAGGCTTGACCTGGACACATTTAAACATTTAAACTAGCCACAATGGTAACCAGAGAAGAATACAGGAGATGTGGTCAAGCTGAAAGTGATGAAACTGAGTTTGTACCTAATTTTGTCATTTACTGTTATTAATTGAAAATGATAGGTTTCTCATCCCAAATCTCACCCTTATTTTACTGAGATTTTGCTCACAAAGAGGACAATATATTACTGTTACTATATAATTAATCTTCATTAAAGACTATTAAAGTGGTTCAATAAAATGTTTTTCTTTGAAAAGCAAGAAAGTTGAGTGTAAGCTATAATAAATGATTTGTTTTATGACTAGTTGGACAGAGACCACATTAATTAAAACAATGCAGAGGCCTGTACTCACATCTCGTATGTAAATTGGTTTTAGCCAACTGAAATTGATATCTCAGTGCAGTCCAGTGCCATTTAAAATATGGACATGAACATGGAGAGCAGTAGCAGGGGTGTGGCAGCCTCTGTGCTGCATGTATTAATGAATTCTAAGAACAAAGGTTAATTTTACTTGAAGGATTCTTTGTAGTTAAGAGAAAATGTATCATATGAAACCCATAAAATATGCCAGACCACTGTGAAACCACTGTACTTCTCAAACACCATCACAAAGTCTGATCAGCCCTCTTCCCATCAAAGAGCTTGTGATAACAAACAGCACCAGATGCAGAGGCAGGAGCTGCAGACCTGGAGTGAGGAACAGGACAAGGGGAATGTTTCTAAACTGAAAGCAGGTCGGTTCAGGTGAGATATTAGGATGACATTCTTTGCTGTGAGGGTGGTGAGGCACTGGAACAGGTTTCCCAGAGAAGCTGTGGATGCCCCATTCCTGGAAGAGTTCAAGGCCAGGCTGGATGGGGCTTTGAGCAACCTGGCCTCGGGAGAAGTGCTCCTGCCCATGGCAGGGGTGCTAGAATTGAATGATCTTAAAGGTCCATTCCAATAAAAAACATTCTGTGATTAATATTAGGAAACAGTTTTTATGATAAAGGACCATTATGTGAAGATAATTTCAATTAGTTTATGTGTCAGGATACATTTTGCTGGCAATAGAAAAAAAAGGAGTTTTATCAAGCCATATAAACATCATCAGTTGATAGTTTGCATTTTGAGATGGGGAAAAAAGATATCAAAACTGTAAGAAGAATAAAACAATTCTAAGTCAGTCTGGGGAAAAATAAAAATAAAATGCAAAAGGGAAATTAATTATTTTAAAGAAAAATGTTGGTTCAACACCACCTCTAGGGACATAATTCTGGATTTTTAACAAAAGGGAAATCTAGAATGTTAAGGCTTCTCCTCAAGAAGGTAAGAAATCGTAGCATCTTGTAGTCACTGGTGCAGAGAAACACAAACCCTTCAAAGAAGTGACCACTTTCACTGCTGAGTCCCTTCAATTCTTTATGTAAAATTCAGGCTATGTTGCAGTTAATGAACACAAAAACAAAGGGAGAAAAAAAAAGTCAAAAAAAAAAACCCCAGAGGCCAAGTCTGAGCAGTGGCAGAGCTGAGCCTCATTGGTTCTCTGAACTGTTCTTCTGCCCCAAACTCCCATCTACAGATCTTTCTCAAGCAGGGAAAGGACTTGTGAGGTGCTTGTGCTTGCATGATTTCTGTACAGCCTCCAAGCTGTTAATATTCTGAAATCAGAAATCCCCTAAGGCTGGAAATCCTGATGATTTTGGTACTGTTGAAGGTATTCAGATGCTTTGCATCAGTGGCTGTATGATTGCCTCCATAAATAGCTAATCAGACTCGTTACACTTAATAAAAACAAGTCAAAATTTAAGTCACCATGGAATACTCAGCCCTTGGCTTCAATGCATGAATGAGTTTGAAAGGAACAGGCTGTTACAATAAAAATAACAGATTTAACTACTAGCTGGTTTTTCCAGGGAAGAAAGCATGACAGAGCAGTTTGGGCCAAAAATTTTTGATGGATTAAAAGAACAACTTTAGGTCTTATCTTCAATGTCATGTAATGGGGGATTTATAAGCAAATTTAATTAAATAACAGATACAGAATGATCAGACTTCAGTCATGACAGCAACAAGCTCCTGCAGTGCTTATAATTATCATTTATTCTATGCCATGCACAGGTCTGATTAGAAATTGAAATGAGCAAGCTCCAGTTCAGCACTCGTCACGATTATTTCGCTCCTGTGCTCTGAATAATTGCAATCTTCCCCATCTCCACACTTGGAATTGTGTTTTCTTGGAACTCAGATGAGCACTGAGACATATAATGGACAGACAGAACAGATTTATTTATTATTTCAAATTCCCTGGCTAGCTGTCTGTCCTTCTCCATTGTCAAGTAGATTTTTGCCTCTCTTCCATCAATTAATTTTGCCTGATTATTTGCCTGCTTCTCTCCCCACCTTTACTCTTTCCTCCTGATCCCAGAGTGCAGATGCTGAATAAATGCCTTTGTCACCAGGTCCTTCTAGTTCAGTGAGACAATATGAGGACCCAGCAAATATTTGAGTTCTACTCAGCTACTGTGGTAATACATAAGTGCGACAGCAGCTCTTGGAAGCTGCAACTGACCCTTGCCAGGCAACTCTGAATTCCACTTAGGCAGCTTTACATGCCAAGAAATAAGTCACAGTCTGTTGCACACATTGGTTTGTACACAGATTTTGCCATTCACACAAGTGTTCTATCTAACAGTTAACTCCCTGTATACATCACTGTACAGCTGCATTTAGGCATCCACTTAATATAGACCACAAATTTAAATTCCATTTCGCATGTGGTACTTCCTAAATAATAAAAAAACCCCAGCAAACTCTGATGTTTTGTTAAACATGTTTCCTCTTATTTGATTTACATTGTAATAAAGCTGTCAATGTTGGTGCAGCACTTGAAAGGTTTCCTGATCCCTCCTCCTCCTGGAAGCCTCAGTCTGGAATATGAAGCACAGCATCTGCATTAGCATTCACTGTCTGCATGGCAACATTGACCTTGTGCCTCAAGTGGTTTTAATATTTTAGAGACATGAGGATTAAACTCCATGGGAACACAGAATGGAATGGTGGCAGGGCAAGAAGTGATGAATTTAAAAAGGTAAAAAAAAATAATGTCCTATGTGATCAGATATCTAAATTAAAGTAATTTTACTGTCAAAACAATCAGTTAACTATGCAAGTAATTAGGCAAATAGTGTAATTATTCTTTAAATCTCTCTGAGAATGTTTGATGTGCTTGGTGGATAGCTGAGAGTGACAGCGTGATAGTGATAGCTCAGGGGATAGCTGATGGCTTTGTTTAGTTCCTCCCCTACCTGCTGTTTCATGCTCAGCTTGCCAAATGTCAGCACTTCTTGGGATGAGGGACCTGGACCATCACAGTCCTCAAGCAGGCAGCAAATATCTCATCAGTAAGGTGGAATTTTTAAAGAAGCTGGAGGGACATATTTTGAAGTCCAGAGTTTGTCATTCACCCCTCTGACTTCTTGAATCTCCACCATGAAACAGGGATAAGACCCAATGTGTGGTGTGGCAGAGACCAGCACTGCTCCTGTGTGTCCCAGCTCTGGCACACCACCAGCACAAGCTGGAAGGCCCTGGGATTCTATGAAGTCGTGTACAGCACATGGTGTGTTCTGGTGCTTCAGGTAGTTTTTAATGTTTTAGTGGGTTTTAGCATGTTTTATCAGGTTTATCAGAGCATCTCTAGATTTTTTGTGTTTGGGGGAGGGTCTTTTGTGCATGTGTTTTTTTTAACTTTTTCCCCATTTTTCAGTGGTTTTAGCAGTATAGCTTCTTCCTTTTGCCTTTCCCAGGCTGCTAAAAGGCAAAAAAAAAAAAACCAGCAGGGAAGTGAAATTGTCCTTTGGCTACATCAGGCTAATCATCAATTAACTCCTATGTGAAGATGAACCAGAGTATTTTCCCCAAGATACTACCAGCGCAACAGAGAAAAAATAGAGAAAAACTTTTTCAATAACATCATGTCTTATAAATTTATAAACAGAAATTAATATTTGTTTCTTATTTTTCACCTCTTGTCTTTAGCAAGTGTTTATAAACCTTTCCCTCTTCAAATGACTGGAAGGAACTTGGAAACAAGAAAGACAGATTAGGACCTAGGCAGAATATTCTTTAATCACAAATAACCAAATGAAGAGTTCAATCTCATTGTAAAACCAAAATTGTTTTGTCTGAGAACAGAGATATAAAATTGAGTTGTTTGGGATCCATCACAGCTTGGGCTCAGACAGTAAATTTAATGCAGAAAATTAAGAGTAATTCTACTCTTACAACTGTTTCAGAGAACAAGATAAGATAGTAGAAGTTTATAGATATTGCCTTTGAAATATTTGCTGCTATGGAGATAGGAATGGACTTGCAATTCCTACAGTTAATGAAATCCAAACCAAATCAACTTTAACTCAATTTTGCTCTTTACCCCTGGATTTTAAAGAGCTTTGGAAATTCATGTGTTAGCACATCACTGGTGAGAATCACCCAGTCCCACGCTGGGAGCTGCTGTTCAAAATTCAGAGAACAGAACTAGAACATCTCCTTATGGACTTGTCAAAAGTTAAACCAAACTTTCTAATATCATAATAAATAGCCAGTATATAATGCATTTTTTGTTTTTAACTAATTTTTTTTGCTAGAAATATAATGGAATTGCTATACCACTGTGCAAGACCAACTTGTCTAATAAATACTCCAAATGAAAATTAATGGATCTTTGATCCACTATAAGAAATTGTTTCTGTAAGTCAGAGCTCAACCTGCTGTGCTGCTGAGAGCAAAAAGCTCTTTGGTAATTGAGATGACTGATCACTTGTCAGGCACCAATATTGGTTACATGAGTTTTCATTCTTGGATCCTCCAGGGAATTGATTTCACCAACCCAAATTACAGGATTACAGGAGCACGATTTTACAGAGGGTCTTTGTCTTCCCCCTCATTTGATGAATGTGAATAAAATGAGGTAACTCTGAGAACAGCCAGCCAAGTATTATAACCCTGGGAGCCATCCTGCAGTCAGACCTGGAAAACTTCTATGCCCTGTGTCACAACCCACGTGTCTGTGGACTGCTCAGAGCACCAAAAAATGCATTTGTTTTCTTGCAAGCAGGATCTGAGCAGATGAACTTGCTGGGCTATTATGCAAATAAGGATTTACAATTTCCTAAAAACAATGCCATCATAGTGCCATTTTAAAGAATTCTGCTGCCAAGGCAGTTTTCATAAGAAGACATGCAATTTGTTAACCATTCAAAATCCTCTGAAGAGTATGCAGCACTTGTGATCTGTGATAATGTGCTTTCCTCTCTGGTATTCTCCATCTGGAAATTTCCTTATACATTACAAAGCAGGATGTTTCAACACTCAACCAAATTTGAAGAGAGGGAAAAATCAGTGTTCTTGAAAATGAAGTGATGCCTCATTGACAAAGTCACTAGGGGAATCAGAAATAAACTGAGGCTCCCCTGTCAAGTATTTGAAATATTAAAGTATACTGCCTCTCCATTAGAAAAGGATTTATTTTATTAATGCAATGTGCCACACTTGATACATTCAAATTCTTTTATAAGCTATAGATAAACCTGACAATGTGGTGTTGAGACACCGTGTTTTAATCTCCATGGCAGGAATGAAATAACAGCAGCAGCATAGAAATTTTAGGCCAGTTGGCCATCATTACACACCGAGCCTGTGTCAGAGTACAATAATTCATCTTCTTACATTTGCAACAATGACACAAAAAATCTACCCCAAAAAAGTTTTGGTGGCCTGTTCAGATGACCACCTACCCATAACACTGATTATTAAAACAAAGCAGCCTCCTCAGATTGGAGGAACAGAACTGGCTGTTTGGGAAGAACAGATGTTTTGCTTTTGTCATACTCTCTCCTGCTTCCCTCCAAGGTTAATTTTCTTTGTCCACTTCTGTGGTCCTCCTCTCCCTCTCCCTCTCCCTCTCCCTCTCCCAAATCTGCATCTCCTAGGTTGAGAAATTGGGATGAGCAATATTTCCATTTGAGGGTGTATTTGTCTGCTTCTGCAGAATCAGAAGCCAGAGCAGAGGTTGCAAGGTATTTCAGTTTTAAAAGTAGCTGTTTTGGATTCCAAATCCAAGTAAGGGATTGGTCCAACTGGACCAATCTCAGTTCAATCTGCCCATCTGGATATCTGCCCAACTGGTTATCAGAGTTGGAGAGCTCAGGAAAGACTCCTGCATGACAGCTGCAATTTAAACATAGGAAAAAGAAAACCACGCACAGCTGCATGTGAAGTAGAACAATGAATAACCCAGAGAATATGAAAATGTTGTTGATATCATCCCAGCCAAAAATATATGCAGCTATGGCATCACAGAAAGTGAGATGAGGCATAGAAAAATAGGTGCAGAAGCACACAGAATTCTGGTATTGCTCACTAACAAAAGATACTGTTACTCATCACAGAATTTGATAATGAATATTGTAAAGGTGATACATCAGGATCTTCTGTCTTGCCGAACTCATAGCCAGATTACAAAGACCGACACTGTGAGAGTTTTCTGAACATTCTGGAGCAACTGCAGACTCAAAGTCAGGCTTAAAAGAGAACATAACACTTCCAGTATCATTTGGTCACCTCTTTCACCCACTATTGATGAAGAAGTTCCCCTGATACATTCACTTCTGCACATAAGGCCTTGTTAAGTCATCGGTGACTGAAACGGAAATATTTGTATTTGGGTAGAAGTGATACATACCTGCCTGCCCTGAGATGATTTAAGGAGTCTGTAGCCTCACCACCAACCAGCAGAAACCCACTAAATGACCTGTATATTTTTGCTGTACCTCTCCAGTGTTGCTGCATCCCTTTGATGTATTGCTGAACTGAACCACTGGAGAAAAACAGCTAGAACTGGCAGAGTAGCCCATCATTTAACAGGGTAAGAGAGCTGATCTCAGCCTGGCCAGCAGTTCCCCCTTGGGAACCATTCCAGCAGCCAGAATCAACAAGGCAGGATGGAGTCCAACCAAGAGCACATTGCCCTCAGTCATTGGCAAGGACGTGGCAGAGCAGCTCTGCTCCGTTTGGGCTTTGCAGAGTGCCAGGAATCTTTTGTAGATTGGTTGCTCTGTCTTTTTGAAAGGCTTGAAACACGGCAGCCGTGCAGACATGCTTTAATTCCAGGGAGAAACTATATCCAGAGTTTCTGCAAGTCATAAAGTTTCAGGGCAAACTTCTTTTAAAAGGGCAAGTTATTTTTGTAGCCAACAATGCTGGTGACTGCAAAGGTTGTGTTAACAGTAAACAAATTTCCAGGTCTTTGAGTGCTCAGTAGTTCCAACTCTAGCCTCTAGCACAGCAAGGCACAAAACCAGGATGACAAAACAAGAAATGACAAAAGTAATGTCCTCATTTGAGAACACACTCTTTATCTCTGATAAAATCTCTACCCCTATCTGCTGCTGGAGATAGAAGTGTGTTTCATAGGTGTCAAAACATGCTGCAGAGAAAAAACACAGCCCTACAACCAAATAAAAAGAAGCATTATCAATTCATAATTGCTCCCAGTGCTCCAGGATGAGAGATTGTCTCTAGATATTATCAATGGATTTATTATATATATATATATATATATATATTTAAAGGGATCTCCGTGGTCTGGCAGCTTTTATTGGGATTTCTCTGGAAAATATACTTGTAATATATGGTACATAGATTTTCATTTACACCAGAAACACAGGGACAAGGCTTTCTAATCCAGTGATGTATCAGTGCTGGGCTGAGTGCTCACAGATTAAAAAAAAAATAGATACAGTCATAGCAAATTACTTCTGAACTTCTTTGAAGCTTATAAAACTGCTATTACAATCCAAAGGAAGCGTGACAAGGTTCATCAAAGATTAATCACTTGTTGTTGTAGACTTCAAATGGTGAATGAGAGAGGGTACATTAAAATTCTGCTGCTGCCACTACCACCTCAGGAAGCTTTTGGAGGATAAACACTGCTTCTACTTTAAGGCAACAAGTTTTGAAAGAATGAGTCACGTTTTCCAATACAACTTAACAATCTTAATTAATAATTAACAGAAAGGGGCACTGGCTGCTCTCGTAAGGCAAACACATGCTAGAAAATTCAACAGATTCCTCCACAGATATTCAAAACCAAAGCATTGCATGCTGCTGGGATTATGACAGTGCTCTGGGTGACAGGCAGGACTAATCAGCTTTTGTTTTCTCCTGCAGACCTTGCTAACTGCATCTATGTTTTCAAGGCCAAAGATTCAGGGAAAGAGCACATTCAGGGAATATCTTTGACATCCCTTGAGAAAAGGCTCTCAAATGACCTGAGGTGGCATGGCTTACAATGATCCCACAGCAGCAACTCTGAACCTGCCAGCAGCACCAGTCAAAATTGTATTGTAAATTAACATGTTAGAAATATCTCTTCCTTTTCTTGTTTAGTATAACCCCGTAAGTAATGTTAGTGTTTGGACCTGCTTTATGTGGCAGATAAGACACGAAGATAATAGAAGAGTATTTCCTTTGTTCATTATATTAACAGACAAGAATTTATTTAGCTTTTAGATAGCCTGTGTGGGTATGTGCATATCAAGGAGCACATAATTAAAGACTAAAGTATTTAAAAGTCTATAAACAGACAATAAAGGGGATATAAAACCCACTTTATATTCCTTTAGAGTTCATCTCATGCAATGTCTTAGACAACATAAACATGTATCAATATGTATTAAAAAAAAACCTGCTTCAGGGCTGAATTCGAGGATCTAGAATCAAAATGTTAGGTGGAAAAATTCAAGGGTGATATAATCTGTAGTGGATGAAACAAGGGTTAAAACAGGCCAAATGCCCACCAGCAATCTGCATGACCACACCAGTGCCTGTAAATAGGACATGTTCCCCCCATGAACACAGCTCTGCTGCTCTGCAGCCTACAAAAATTTATCATCCTTTTCCAGATTGAGGCAACTTCTATGCTGCTGATCTAAGCTAATAACAAATTCATGCTAGTGCACATTTAATCATCAAACTCCTGTACAAATGTAACTTTATTAGTTTTCTAGGATGAAAGGATGCCTATCAAAAAAGCTAATTTCCATTTGTACCTAGTTACAACCAAACTAGGATAATGATATTCTCAAATAAATATCCACAAGCAGATGAAGGATTTGGATTAGAACCAGTGCCACTGATTCTGTCTGAGCTTGCACTGGGTTTGTTTTAAATGCAGCACTGAAAGATGCGTGAAACAGGATCCAGTGTGTGATAAAAAAAGAGGATAAATGGGCAAAGCCGAAATGAATTAGAAGGGTGCAAAATTCTGAAATGGGGAGCAGTTTTGATCACTGTTCTTTACATTTTAGTGTTTTCTGGCAGCATCAAATTACAGCCCACATGCATTCAGAGGCTGATGCACACTTCAGTTTGTCAGTAGGCCCTGAGGCACAGCACCAGCCCGGGTCAGGTACCCATCTTGGTGGCAGTGGAACAAATGCATTTTGACTAATTCCACTGAATTCCATTGTTTCCTCCCATGAGAAAAAGTATTCATTATTTAGGATTATAATATCATCTAGATGTGTAATTCCCAATTCCAGCTGTGCAGTACCAGGCACTACTCCGAGAGAGAAATGCCTCCATCTCACAAGAGTTCTTAGAACACAAGAGAAATCCTGCTTTGCTTATTCTACAGGACTTGTACTATCTATTACTTGCACTATTAAGTGCTTGGTACTTTACATTACTATGCATGGGTGAGAGCCATTCCACAAGACTGGATGACTTCTGTGTTATTTAAAATGTTTCCATAATCTTGGGGTTGTAAAAGTTGTTCTTTCCAGTCAGCATCTCACACTTTTGATCAGTGGCTGCAAATCTGTTTAAAAAGACCAAAACTGTCAGAACAGTGGGACAGGCAAATTTCTTCAGGTCTGTCAGGGGACTGGTGATATTAGGGATAATTTATAGGCAAAAAGGAACAACAGCTCTTTGAGATTTAGACTAAACAAGATATGTTGGCTTTTAATGCTATATTCCATTGCCATAACATATTATTCAAATATGGGGATTCATTATTAGAAAAAAAAACCTAAAAAGCACTTTACATTCCTCAGAGTTTAACTGAGAGTTTGATGTCACAGAAGGTCATGGAGTTGGGCCACAGAAGCATATTTTCTCTTACATGGGAAGTTGGCCAGCAATTAGAGGTAATAAAATGACTACTTCAAATATGCAAGCACTAAAAAATATTTCTAGACCTGTGGTTTATTTAATTGCATCAGAATATTGTCTGCAGCAAAGAACTTCATTCTTTGGTTGAAGTGTACCACTGAAACACATCATCAGAATTTTGTTACATGTTCACGTTTCTGGGAGAAAAGAAGGGGAATACTGTATTTCATGGGAGAATTTTCCCTCCTTCCCACCTGCAACTGTGTTACTGAACACAACAAAAATAAATCAGAACAATGTGTTCATGAGCAATGGATGGTGGAAAAACTCACCAGAGCAGGAATGTGGACTGAGATCACCAATGTAAAGTTCAGTGCAGCACAGATGGCAGCCTAGTATTTGTTGCTTCCCAAAGAATAAAAAACTCAACTCTTGGTTTCTTTTGACCTTCTCATCTTCTGTTTTATTAGTAACAACTCAAGCTTTTCTAACATCCAATAACATTTCTGATTAACTAAACTTCTTGTATTTGTTTGGGTTTTTTTTCTATTTTTAATTTCCACCAACCTCTTGGTAGAAATTATGCAGTGTTAGGTGGGGCTCACATGAAACAAAAGGTATGATTTCCATCAACTTCCATGTAGCCAGATTTCTACCAAGTTGGTATAACTTTCTGTGGTAGCTTAGCATAAGCATTGAAATTTTACCCTTATCCCTCAAAAATGCAGGTTCCCTTTCTATTAACATAATTCAGTTTAATGGATGTGGTATCAAGATCTAAAGGATCCTACCAACAAAAGTCTAGAGACTTTCCAGTGTGAACCTATTCCCCACATAGAGGAAGGGGCATTAAATGGAAACAACAAATAACCCCCAGTAAATTCAAGGATTTTGGATCATGCACTGTTATTTTTCAATTTTTTTGGCAAAAAATACCTGTGTGGGGATGAAATGGAGAAAGGAAAAACAATAGATTGCTAATACCCTTGCTAACAGGGTAGGATTACTCATGACCCCAACAGCATTGCCAGATCATAACAACCTCAGAGCAGTTTCTGAGTTTCTGTAAGGTGTGGGTTGAAGAAGTTTTTCTCTCTGTTTGACGGGCTTAGTGCAAAAGGAAGAATACGGCTCAAGGAAGCAGATGGAAAAACATTTCTGACAGCTTAAGTACAGTTAATTATTTGTAGGCGAAGCATTCTGCTATCAGCACTGATTTGCTGTACTTGAAACTGAAACAGTCAGAGCAGCAACAATTTATTCAGCATCACTGCAATTACCTGACTATAAATAGGAGACCTTGCCTTTCCTCCCTTCCAGGAACAGGCAGCTAAAGACAAGCACACTGTGTAGATGCCTCTTTGGTAAGCAGCTCATCCAGGTCTCATCCTCTCCCATTTTATTCCACCTCTTACCTTTTTCTTTCAAGCAGATTCAACAGTTACTAGGGGAAAAAAAAAAAGGAAAAAAAAAGAGTACAACATGTATGGGAAGAGTTCACAAGGTAAGTATCACCTCTTTCACTTCACAGATGGTGCAGTTGGGGAAAATGAATACTCATTTAAGAACGTGCTCATTTCACACCTGCTCCCGAAGGAGCAAAGGGTGATGATGCGTTTTCTGGGATTTATCTGTATACCATCAGAAAAATCCCAGAAGATTCTTCTCTCTGTGAAGAGAACTCTGCTCCTAAATAATGACATTCAGCCTTCTGGGAAAAGAGACAGGAAGAAAGCATGCTTGCAGAGGAAATCTCCAGCCTCCAGTAACCAACAAGGAGGAACTCAAGACAAAAAGGATAGCATAGATTGTTTCTCCCTCAAAAGTGTGACATGGGGAAGACACTTCCTTGTGACCAAAGATCACAGTATTCTTTTTTAATTCTTCCCTTGCTTTGGTTAAAGCAGAATCACAGACTCTCCTGAGCTGGAAGGGACCTACAAGGATCATCAACTCCAACTCCTGGCTCTGCAGACTAAATTCAGTGAAAGGGAACAATATTAATCAGTTTTTCCATCAGCTTTAAGATTTATATCAAAGAGAAGCAAAATGCTATTGAGAGCTGTGTGATTACTTTTTTGCATAAGTATTCTTGGAAAGAACTGAGACTGTTAGCTTTCATTGACCATTCACAGCAAGGACTAATTAGAGTGAGATACTCTCCAGAATGCTCTGACCACTCTTAAGAAAGATTAATTTGATTGGAAAGACAACAGAATCACTCTTTAAAGAAGACATGGAGAATAGAGTTTTCTATGGGAGGACACAAGACAGCTCTCTATTAACAGAATGGAGGGTGAAAAGGACTTTTTTCTCTGTGTATTGAAATCTTAAGCAGCACGAGAGAAGTGTAAGTAGGCTAATGTTGGCTTAAAAGCAAGTAGAATAAATTATCTAAGAATAAATTTATTCTGGAAATGCAAAAAAAAAAAAAAAAAAAAAAATTCAAGTACCAGAGCAGTGAAATCCTGGAAACACTCACTCAAGGCAGTAGTAGGATCAAATGAAGTGTTCTGCTTTCCAGTGGAGTTTGGTAAGTGTACTGATGATGTTGCCTGAAATAGAGAACCTCTTTCAAATGACCAAGCATATCCACTCCAGTCCTTGAAGTCCCCTGAGGTTACACTCAGAAGACCCCCATACACAATTGATTTTTGTGCAAAGTCAAAAATTAGAGGCCAATGCCAGTTACAAAAACTCACAGAGCTCAGTCCTGCATGCAAATAATTGACCTCCTACCAGTCCAGCTCATTCCTGAACCTCAGGATTTGAAAACTGTGTGTTTTCAGGTAAGAAGTGATAATACTTTCACCTATCCAACCTCACAAAATTCCAAGTCTTTCAATGAAACTGACTTGAAAGCATGTATTTGGAATATAGGGAACCTGAAGTAATTTCTTTTCATCTCCTATGAAATCCTAGAAGATGCACAGAAAGATTCAGTCACCTGCTCAGAGATGAAAGTTTTATGAGGTAGCAAGACACCTAGAAGTTATTCACTGTGATTTGTTCTTGTGAATTCAGTTCCTATACTGCTACAGAATTAGATGCTTTAGTTAGGAGGCAGAGAAGAAATTCAGTTACAATCATCAGCTTTTCATGGGTTGTGCACTAATTATTCCACTGCAGCAGAGCTTCATCAGATAGATCTGTAATGATGCAGTGGAGTTCCTTAGCTCAGGCTCACTCCAAGAGAACACCTCTGTATTGCCTGCAGGGTCAGTGTGATTTCAAGAGCAGCTCAGCCACCTCTGTGGTGGGTGCAATCCAAACCTGTGAACCACCAGAGTACAAGTCAGCTTCCCAACATCTGATTTGGCAGCCTTATGCTTCTAGAACTGGGTATACTACATTATATGAAGATAAAATGCATCCAATAAAAACTACTGAAAATTAAAGAATGAAACTACTGTAAATTAAAGAATGTCAGCCCTTGGGACAACTTCATATAAATATTGTCAGAATGACCCCAGTATAATGCTTGTACAGCCCATTCCAAGCAATGCCCAGGCAGGATTTGGGAGCTAGCATGGTCCAGGAGCAGAGTTAGCATGCAGCCACTGCATTTTGCTGGTTAACAGGATTTAATGTTGTTAATGTAGCCAGACCAAACCAGAGTCTTGGCACTGCAGGCACACAGTAACTCCAGTCCATAGGGAACACACAGCCATTGTGAGACTGCATCTCTCCAGCTGAACTGCTGTGCCCAGCCTAAAAACACCTCAGAGCTTGGTACAGGATCTGCCAATCTCTGGTAGTAACCCACCTTATCAGCTCATTTCCAATGCTAGAGCCAAGCAGTGTCTGTGAAGGCTCTGGTGTCAGGCTTGAGTTTACAGCCTTGCTACTACCCACAGCACCAGTGACTTTGGAGGAATGAGTCTGGGTTCACCTGGATCAGCACTGAAATATATTTAGCAGCAGTTCTGAACGCTTGATGCTTTTGACCTGTCAAACAGATGGACCTAAAATGTAAATAGATTGTATTTATGTAGGTATGTATTTGTATATAGATATATATGTATAAAGATATGCAGCCCATATAAATGAATTAGAATGAGAATTCTATGACAAAATTTTAAAACCTTTAAATTATAAAAACCTGAACATTTTTCAATAGAACCTCATACAAGACAAAGACATTGTGTGTATTTGTTCCAGCTTAAATTTTACAGCAAAAGTAAAACTGCAAAACAGAATTACAGACCACAATTAGCTGGTCTAGTATTCGCTAGCCAGCATTGTGATGAATATAATAGCTATGTTACAATCCTCTTTGAATTTATGCAGTTTTTACCTAGTTTGTGGGGTTTTTTTCAGTCAGAGGAACACTATTCTCATAAGTGTTTGGCCTGATTAGGTTAAACCCAATGTATTTCTATGTCTCACTATATGGTGTTGGCATATCACAAATGAAATACATAAATATCCTGGATGTTCACCTGCAGGAATAGCATATAGTTAGAATACAGAACACTGAAACTGCAAATTCTTTTGTTATTGTTGTTTTGGCTGGAAAAAAAAAAAACAACCAACAAACCAAAACCACTGAAGCAGTTCTTTGAGATTTGACATCCCTGTTTGACTAGTGTCACGAGAATAGCCCTGCAGGACAGTCACACATCTTATCTGAAGTCCACTCACTGCTTGTTTTCAGAATGTTGTACAGCTCTTCTTTCTGCGTAAGATCATCTTGTCCTGTGCTTCCTCACGCCAGAATAGTCCTTAAGAAAAGAAGTGTTGCTTCCTGGAAGACAGCAGGGACTATAGGCATTATAGTTTTAAAGAATCCACTACACCAAGCAGCATTATCCCTGGAAAGGTGAATAGTTGTATAATTTGGCCCACGTTGTTGCAACTTTTTTTGTTTGCTTGGGATTTGAAAATCATTTGCTGCAATACATTGAGAAACAGGAGACAAACAGAATTAACTCAGCCATTCTTCCATGGTATTCTGCTTCTCTTTGCTGGATCTCTCTTTCATGTACCGTATTTACTGCTTGGGTTCAAAGTTTTCCTCTTTGCTTTTTTTAATCATGCATCCCTTGGTTCACTCGTCCTTGCACCTCCAGCCTTTGTTGTTTTCAGTCCTTGGCAATGATCTTTCAGTTAAGAGCTCACCAGAGTGTAGATCATGCTGAATGCAAAAGAAAGACACAATATGAAAGTATCCCTTTGAAGCATGCAGAGCACTTTGATTTTTATAACCCTTTGCTGTCTGTTCCTCAGGTCTGACTGTAATGGCCTGTGCTTTCCTTTGCATTCCTTCTATCTCTCTAAAGCATCTTAATTATGGTGTATTCAAGATGGGTATCAAAAGGCACTCAAGAAATAACAAATTCATTATCGACATCCTACTGCACCACAAGCTGTGTTTGAGCTTTTTAAAGCTCAGTCTGATGTCTGGATTTGAACAGCAAAGAACAAAACCATTTTGCTTTAGTGTGTTTGATCTCTAAAACTTCAACCAGCAACTCTCGGCAGGGCAGGCAAGGTTTTCCATGAAACTGCATTGTTTTGATTTCTTTGGAAAAAAAACTCTGTGCACTAGAAAAAACATAAAATGCAGCCAGCAGCTGGACTGAATCCCTACATGTTAAATGCAACTCTGAAAATCAGAGAAAACAGTATATATTGCCACAGCTCCATTTTGCTGCAATTCTAATTCTGCCAATACCCAGGAAAGCATTGAAAAAACATCTGTCATTTATACTATTTTATCTAGCACCAGGCAGTGGATTTTGGATGGTGGCCATGTTTTAGATTGAAGGGCTCAGAGGAAGCTGCACAGCAGTAAAGTCTCAGGAGAAATGCTACACCACACTACAGAGCTAACTTTGATCCCAATACAAAATGCGGAGTTAAAAAATGCTTTTTTTCCACAAACCTCAATAGGATTTAAAAGGAATATTGAGAAACAACAACATGCAGCAGTGACTCCTCAAGATCTGGGGAACAGCAGAACAGGTAAGACACCAGTAACCAGAGGAGAAAAACATACTTCCACCAGCACACACACCTGCCTTGCAGAGGGATGATTTCATGCAAGAATGGCTTGAAGAGGCACAATTTGATGCAAATACATCACAGAGGAAGGAGTAGAAGAAAGACAGCTAAACATCACCTCCAATTAAAATGTGTTAGAATTTCTTGTCCAGTAGTTTTCATGGTGTGATTGCAGGGGTGACTAAAAGCACTGGGATCGTGGCAAGGTCTTACCTTAAATGATCCTGACATATTTTTGCACTGGGCATTTGTGCCTGTGCACTGAGAACATGTGACAGCTGAAAGGGGCAGGGGGACAACGCCCAACTGGTGTGCATATCTCCATGAATGTACTCTAATTAGGGGTTTGGATCATCCACAGGCTTTGCTGTGTCATGAAAGGGAGCCTGTAGGAATGACTAGGGGCATGGTGCATCCCATGTTTCCACCCAACATGTATCTAGCCATTTATTTGCCATCTTGAGTATTACCACACCAAAGGTATAGTATTTTTCTTATGATCCTACTGAATCATAAGGAATTATAGTTTTTTATTTGATGTAATGCAATTAGCACAACATTCGCTATTCCACCCATCCTAAAAGACCATACAGAGAAGCAAAAGTTATTTCCTTTGGTTGGTGCTGGGGCCTGACTCAGGCCTTAGGTAAACACTAAATATTCTGTACTGAAGTGCCAGCAGTCAGTGGGAGTGCTTCCCTGAATCAACAGCAGAAGCAACCTTTTATGAGACTAAGGAAGTTGTCCAATTAGTTCCAGTCATTCCTAAATGCAATTCCACAAGTGAAATGAAAAGCAGCTACTGTTCTCTTAGTGAAATGGCCAGACTTACCAGTAGAGATAGTAGAAGAAGGAAAGGAGGTAGAAGGCCAGCTTACACCAGGCCTCTTTCTGGCAGTAACTCAAGGTATCTGCGTTCATGACTGCAGGCGGATCATATGCCAGCTCTGAGCTATCTGCTGGGCAACGAAAATACCTGAAAGAGCAGGAGACACCTGGAATGACTCTGCAATAATCTGTATTAAGTATGTGCAGATACACACCTGACTACCATCTTCCATAATATTGGAGGAATACCCCTTTCTTTCTCAAGTCTCTGTTTCCAGACCCTGTAAAAATCAGGATGCTAGTCTAAGCACTCCTTTCATACTGAACCAAGCAATTAATGATTGTGGATTTTCTGCATTCTATTAATTCTTCAGATCAAAACATTTCCCCTTCCTACAGAGTTATTTCTGGCTTATCCACTGATAACTCACACCTTGTGAGTGACAATATATGGTGGTTTGTGATCACAGAGTAGAGGAAGGATTTTGGGGCTTTTACTGCACCTACACAACTGATTTCAGACGTGATGAAAGGTGACAGTCCCAACCAACTGGTAGCTAAGTTCCTCCAACTCTGAAAAGGAAAAAAGCCAGTATGAAATAATATAAGAAGTGGCTGACCAATGTTTTCTACACGTGGCACTGCTCAAGAATTTATCATCCAAATAATTTTCTTCAGAAAATATTTTTCTTCTTACGTAGGAGAAATTTGTAATTATTCTCAGTAATGATTGAATGTTTGAGAAAATCGTGACAGAAGACCTTCTTTGGCAAAGGAGCTTTTGTCTCAGTTAGTTTGCAGTAAAAAGCAAAAGCAAAACCAAAAAAGAGTCCTCAACAAAGTTAATGAAGAGCCTTAAGATCAGCACAAATCAGAAGAAATATTGTTATTTCTGCTGCTTTGACAAAGTAAGCAGAACATTGCTGGTTGCTTACAGATGGATAGATAAACAGGAAGATATAGAAACAGCAAGCCAGTGACCATTACTTTGAAAAGAGACGTTCTCAAAATAACTTTTCCTTTCTCGCTTCCAATGTTAGTCACATCCATTTTAAATCTCTAATAAGATTGCAGCTTCTTTTATGGAGAACCACAGGTGAAATCTTGCTTAATTCTCTTCATTTGGATGAAGATATTAGACAGTGTCTTCCCATGGTTCAGTGCAGAACTTGATACAATGAACCCAAACCTGTCTGTGGTTAAAGCAGGAGTAATTATAGAGTATTTATAGCAAAGCATATGAAGAATCATAGAAAAGAGAAAGAATCAAAAATTTTCTCCAAAAGTTAATATCATTACTTAGAATCTGACCATTTTCTTCTTGGATATATTTATTTTTAGAAATTTTTAAAATGGGGCTCATTGTCACACTAAGGGTTGTCAACCCTCAGCAAAAGAGCAGCATCAGACATTATCTTTTTTATT
The DNA here is from genome assembly GCA_003676055.1 of Chloebia gouldiae. Taxonomy (NCBI): domain Eukaryota; kingdom Metazoa; phylum Chordata; class Aves; order Passeriformes; family Passeridae; genus Chloebia; species Chloebia gouldiae. The sequence goes on along the minus strand of QUSF01000008.1, from coordinate 17,157,884 downwards.
GAAGCAGAACAATATGGAGAAAAGCACTTGTAGCTTCATTTCATTTAGCTTTCTGAGAACTATACTGGCACTCTAATTTCTGAATAATACACTTTATCATATGATTCTGCATTATGACCAAGCTTTTGCAGAAAAAAAAAAGTGTAAAAAAGCTGCTGCTTTTTAGTTCCTGGTTGAGATGATGATTTTGACTTCTTTACAGAATTATTCTTCTGCTACCATATGTACCTTTGTAACACAAAGAGACCCTGACAGACAAAAATCATCTGTGCTTTTACAAACATTGTGAAAATACAAAACAAGGGAAGTCTCTAGACTGACAACCACAAAAACTGATGTCTCTTGGTTATTTTCAGAAGCAACAGAAGGCTGATCCTCCACTAGAATGCAGAGGGAGATGCAGCAGTAGCAGCTGCACTGCCTGTCTGGAAAACAACAGCAGGTCTTATGTGATCAACTCTGGAAGCCCCTTGGTGAATGTGAACACTATTCAGATACCCAGAGTGGGAACACTCCCCACTTCTTCATGGGCAGTGTGAAGAAACAGCTCTTCACCTACTCCAATACCTACTCCATGAATCTCCAAAAGAGAATTCCCTTGCAGAACAGGAATTCCCTACTCTACAGAAAGAAACAACTTACTTTGTACTGAAAAAAAAAAAAGCTGCCAAGGAAGATGAGACACAAAAATCTGTCAACCTTCCCAGTCTCTATTTCACAACTACAATGGAAAGGTTTCCTTGCTAGAGCTGAATGAAGAGATCCAAGCTCTTTCAGATATGAACTGTCTTGCAACTCCCCATCTGTGAAGTATTTGAAGTCTCACCAAGTTCCACATTCAGATTCCAGCCTATTTTATTTCCATATTTTCACTTGAGATGAGTGCATCCTGACACCCTTCAGAATAGCCATCTCAGTAACTGAAAGCTACGTTGTATTATCATATGTTTTCCTTAGCCATCCTAAATCATGAAAAGACTTCCTTTTTCTCTGGAAATATAAGTTTCAGGGCTTATAGGCAAGAGCCTCTAGGCAAGAGATACTCATCTACACCCCTATCACTGTCCTTCATTGTTCACACAATCTGCATGTGTGCTGAGCTGGCAAGCAAGGCTAACAAGCAGTCAGCATATAAAAGAAGGACTTACCTCCATAAGTGATAAAAAAGCAAAGGAACATTTAACCCCAGTGTGAGCCACTCCTGAGCACATAAAAACATTATGCAGAAAAGACTGTGGATGGAGTACTCCGGCAGCACCAGCTAAAAGGAAAGCAACAGGAATAACAGAAGTCAGTAAAACAAACACCTCTTTGATTTTAGTCACCTAGGTAGTTTTTCAGAGAACAAATCAACTCTGCAAGTCTTGCAAGTCTCCTGTGTGTCTGTCCCTAGACACACCTCAGCTGGCAGACAGTGTGGCTTTGAACAAGGAGCACAGGACCCAGGGCCAGGCTTGTTAAGGTTCTACCCAAGTTTGTACTCCAAGGGCTTGTTGAGGTACATGGGACAAATCACTCACTGACTTATCTGGTGTTCCAGATCTATGTCTACAAAACACACATTATAGTAATGCTTCCCTCCCAAAAGCATTTCAAGACTAAATGAATGCCAGTAAAAGAGTTTTCAAAGAACAAAGTTTTACTACTGAAGCATTCAGAAAGGAAACAAAGCTATTAGTGAAGTTTTGCTTCTACATCGGAGGAGTGTCTTTGGAAATATAAAGTGCTGCTTTTACCATTTTGATATGTTGTATACACCATAAAGAGATCACATCCATTACCCAGTCAGTCTTGCAAGCACAAACCCACTAAGACAGGAAACGCACTTCCTAAGAAAATCCATGGCTCCCTACACTAGTTGTTTCAGAACCACGACGATTCTTTCTATTAAAAGAGAAAATGAGTGGGCAGCTGGCAGAAGAAATGTATGTGATATTGATTCAGAGTAGTTATTTCAAAAGGCACTTTGCTTTCTTCACTGCTTTCCCATTTCTTAGCTGTCTTTCTTCTCTTCTTTTCTTCCCATGTCTTTTCTCAGAAATCCGTTAGTCACAGAAAAGACTAATTTCACTAATTTCAGCAGTGCATATTTCTCAAAGCTAGACAAACTCATACAAAACTCATCTGCATCTACTGCTCTATCTTGGAGATACATCAACCAAAATTAAATCACAAAAGGCATTTGGGGGCTTTTGTTGATGACAATTCATTATCATCTGTCAAATAATTAAAGTGAGCCCTCTTTTTTTTTAAACAAGGTAAATTTTACTACACAGCTTCTCCAAATACCTACTACCATACAGCTGTAAGGAATTCCATTGTCTTGGCTCTAGGAATCTTTCCATCTCACATGGAACATACCATTTTAATTCATTTCACTTCAGTACTTGAAGAAGTTAACAGATTTGGGTATCTTTGTGACTGTGCCTTCAACTTAAACATTCTCAAGGGCTTATTTTACGTGGATAAGAAATCATAATGCAATTATATACTTCAGATTCCAGATGGTACTTATTTATCACTGCTGGATCTTTTTTTTTTTTCAGTTTTAGAATGCAATTTACAACATGACTATAACCTTTCCCCAAAGAATGATTCATCTTCATAACAAACTGTAGACAAGAAAGGTCTTCATGATGTATGTCTGCCCACTGAACATCACATTTTCACATATTTGATTTCTGATTCCAACACAATACACAAGCTTAGTGAGACTGCAACCCTGGTGCCTGATCAGTGGGCTGGCTGGTAATAACAGGGAAAGAAACCCACAGTGAATATTTAGGCAGAGCTTGAAAAACAAAACAAAAATCTGCAGTGAAACTAGAAAGGAAACAAAAGAAACAGAGGACTCTCAGAAGCAGGCTCACTTTCCAGTCACAATTTCTGGGGTAAATTAAATCTATACTTTTGGTAGAACAGCAAATGGGTCATTTATGTCTCTTCAAGCTTTTCGTGGAGTAGTATTTTCCTGTAAACATAAATAAGAAAGATCACTGCTAATCACTGTTTCTGGAGAGAATTAATGCAAAGAAGCAAACAAAGCCCAGCCTGCAAAGCCAGTTACAGTCAGCTGATATATTTCAGAGCCCAAATCTAAAAGCAGGTGAGAGACTTGGAAGCATAAAGTACAGAAAGGCACTAACTAACAGCAAGGCTTATGAGGTCAAGTAAATAACTAAAATAAAACACTGCCTCAGTTCTTGTCTGTAAGAATCATCCTGCAATTTGACACTATATCCTCTGAAAACAATGAAAACTTGAAATCAACTCTAGCAAACATGGGATTCAGCTCCTGGAGAGAAGAAAGGTGGTTGAGAAACAAGCAGCAGTCAATCCTTGTTGTTCCTGCTGAGGTACTCAACCGAAAAGCAACTTCAGTGATACAGATAACTGCAATAGGAACTAAACCAACGTCTTTAATTCATTCCTGTGAGAGCATAGGAAGCTGTCAGATGGTAAACATGTTAGGATATAAATAGTACACTTCTATTTTGAACCAGGAACATCCTGATTCAAATAACGACCTCTGCTTTCTGACACAGCTGAAGATAAAGCTTGTGATGGTTATAAAACATGGAGAAGAAGGAGAAACTGGCATAGCAGCACAATTCTCAAGGGACAAACTTGGTCACTTCAAGTCCCAAGCTCAAATGGTACTACAAATTTACCACCAGAAATTCAGCTGGCTGATATTTCCCTGTGGAAAACCATGGGAAAGCCTGAAAAGGAAGTCAGCTTCTAGACAAAGAAATTGCTGCTAGTCAGAAATGCCTTTTGCTAGAACATAAGCAAGGGAAAAAGAAACTACTGTAGCTTTATTAGTTTTGCTCTGTTATAACTGTACAGTTAAATAAATGACCACATCATTAAACCCTTATTCACAATTCATCATCCACACTTAAAATGCAAACCTTAGGTGGGTATCATGCTCATTACCATCTCACCACAAGAATTCATTCTCATACGAAGTAGTACACACACACTGCACATGTAGATTGATCCTTCTCTATTTCCATAGAAAATAAAGCAGGGTTTGCTATGGATAGACACCTAGGTTTGGCTGAACTAAAGAGCAGGAAAACAAGCACTGAATTTAAGCACTTATCAGCAGCTTCTTTCTGTTTACAGGAATATGAAGACCTCCTTAGAGAAGCTCAGCCCTAAATAACATTATTCTGTTTCCCGCATCCTAAATCCGTTCTGTTTTTCTTATACAAAAGACAAACCTGTCTTTTTCTGTCTATATTTTTCCTCCTTATTCTCCTTATTACAGATGGATACCTCCTTCTCAAATGTAATTTTGATTTTACAGGACACTATCATTTTTATATGGAATGACTCTTACAGTTTGTCTCACCAGTGAACAGGGCCCATAAAATACCTCATAGAAAACAGAACTGGGAAGATATTATAGTAGGAATAATAATATCCCTTCATCAGTTAGAAAATCAGTTGCAACAAATGAATCAAATATTTTCCCACTCTTAAGCCACTGAAATGTCAAGATGCTTTTTTTCCAGCACTTTGCTTAGACCAATGCTCTTGAGTGCTACACAATAATAATAATAATTCTCACAGAATTGCTGTTCCTTCCCCAAAACACTCAAGAGTCTACATCAGTCTCCATCTGTGCATGTTAGCCTCCGCACTGCAACCAGAGATTTTATAAGGTACCCAGAAATTGCCAGCCATTACACACTCTACCCTAACAGAACTTCTAAAAGTCTTCATTACACTGTTAGAGGCTGAAACAACTTCCCTTCTTAATGCCTGCCTTCTCCTCCTACAGATGGCAGGAAAATCCTGCAGAGAAGTGGGGGTTGAATCTCCTTGAAGAGCTCTGGTGATTACCCCAGTGTAAACAAGATGTTCACCTTAAAATACACATGGATGCTTTCCATCCACCTGAAAGCAACAGAAAACTGAAAGCATCATGCACGTGTGGAATCACTCCCCAGCCCCAGATGAGGTCTGATCTAAGTGCACTCTGCTTTATTGCAGTGGTTATTGCCACTGCATCTGCTTATACTAGAGGATGACTGCAGCTCGTCACTCTGCTGCTTTTTCCACCACATCCCTCAAAAAAGCTGACAGAATCAGTGCTCATCAGTAGCAGGGAAAGAGGGGGTGGAGGTGTACCCAAGGTTTTCAGGACACAGGAGTTATTTCAATAACACTTTAAAGCCCATCCCTACAGAGCCTGCCGGTGCTAACCTGGGTTACTGGGGAGTGCCAGCTGAATTAAAGACACTGTGAGATCAAAGGGAGATTATTTAATGATTCAGAAATCCCCCTAACTAAACAGCAGAGACCAGAAAAATCAGAAGTGTAGCACAAGAAATTGAAAAAAATAAAGCAAAATCACACAAAAAAATAGTAGCAGCATGTGCCTTAGCCCAGACTGTGTGTGTATGTGGAATGTACATACTCTGAAACAAATCATCTGTTTCCTCCTGCTGGTGCACAAACCAAAGAAGAAGGGTCAACTATGTGTAATTTAAATACACAGACCACAAATCTTAATAATTCCAACAGTTTCAAGTATACTGTTTGCACTGATCAAACTCATGAAACACTAAATTTTTACTCTTGAAATACAAGAAGTCTTTCCATTTTGCTAGTGTGTCTTTCTAATCTACTTTAAATGATTTCGGTTACTTGACTTCCAAAACCTCTTCTGAAAGGCTGCCTCAGAGCCCAATACAATGCTGTCACAGTAAATATAAGGTTTTCTGTCCAAATATTCAGGTCCAATTTATTTCAATTCTCCTGTTAAAATCCACACTTGCTTATGTCTCTGCAGACTGTTTACTAGTTGTTAATTCAGTAGCATCAAATTGTTATAACACAAACATGTAACAAAATCATTTTAAGTAATTCAAAACCATGTTATGCAAACCTCTGGAAGTATTTAGCAGTTTGGTAGGCAGATTTGTGCATGTAGTTCAGAAGAAAATGCCTGGGAAATGGATTCCGGATCATCAAAAGGACAACATGCAGTTGAACCTACTAAGTTGATATATACAGCTTTACATTTTATCTGTGGGAGAGCAGCAGCAGACATATGCAAGACTTAATGTTACAAACAAAATGCAGAGCACAAATTAAAGAAAAAGAAAAAAGGGATATAACGTCGGTGTTCTCAGCCCTCCGCTCACTGCTCATGATCACAATGAAACAAAGCAGCAAAAAGCCAATGCTTTGTGAAGGTAATTTGATTATTCTGAAGAGCTATTGGAATTTCTTTAAACATTTCTTTTAAGTGGATGTGAACATAAGTCACTCCACAGCACAAATACCAGACAATGAAATGAGTAACACTAAGAGCCTAATTACTATTCTCACTCCATATCCATCTGTGACACAGTACCAGATCTAATATTAAAATACAGGATTTCTGGATGCTCTTTCCATCTCAGCTACTAAACACATTTATATTTAGGCCTATCATTTAACTTCTCATTGTCTCTTTCTCTCTTCTACAACATGGGGATAATTATATTCAATTCTATATATTCCACTGGAGCTAGTTTATGACTAGAATATTTAAGCCTTTTCTTAAGACCAGTAATAACTTCAACAGGAGTGACAGACGAGAATCAGGTCTTTACAGGACACTCATCAAGAGTATCTAGAAGTATTTTGGTATTGCAGAGCCCATGGAAGGTCATAGCAGCCAACAGGTAAAAAGGTTATGAAACGGGTTTAAAAAAAGACTGAAAGGTCCGCAGGGCACAGGCACAATTCAAGAAGTGCCCCATCCTTGGAAGGCACGTCATTAGGGCAGATGTGCTGTGATCTTACAAGTGTATCTCCTCTGCAAACTGTTCTTTTCCACTCAGCAGGGATCAGGAGACATCTTTATGACCTTCCTTTTTCTAACGCTAATTCCGAACCAGTAACAGAAGCTGGGTTAGCAACCCTGGAGTGCAGACTCCTCTAATTTCCACAGCGCTGGCAGAAAACAGGGTAATAAACCTCTTCTTGCCCTACCTCACCTTCGTATTTCAGGCACAACCAGCCAGGACACCCCGCAGCTGGGCTGCTCCAAGAGCTCCTGCCGCCTTTGTCTGCTCCCCCAAAACTGGGGAGAACGGCAATTAGCGCGGCAGCTGTTCGTTAGGAGCTACAAAACCAACCCCCAGTCCACAGACAAGGCTATGAATGCAGAAACCTCAGGGATGATCAAAATGAAGTTCAGCCATCTGCACAGCTCAGGAAGGGCCCTCAGGCCTTCTCCTGGGGGTCTGCCCAAGACTGACACTTCCATAAATGCTGAAAACTAAGTGTTCACTAAAGGGCTGTTTCTGTATCGGGTGTGTAAAGACTGGCAGTCTGAGGAAGCAGATTTGGTGCAGTGCAGACGTGGTAAAGGCATTTCCCTCCCTGGCACTACAACAGCTTTATAGAAAACATCAGCAACGAGATGCAAGGCAGGACATTTAACTCTCAGCAGAACAAATCTGCATCCATAAACAGGTATGGTGTGAAATCATTGTGCTCTGCATTTAGGAATTATACTGCTTTTTGTAATTGCATAGTACCTTTATAGAGTGTGATCCCAACTTAAACCCACACTGAACATTCTGCCAAATATAACAGCGACCTTTGGTTTAACTTCCTTCGTTTTATTAAAATGCAAGTACTTACTTTATTGCATACTGAATTAGAGCAAATATAGGCATTAGCAAGTCAAATTCTGACAATATTTCAACCCAGCTCTGAGGAACAGATGCATAAATTGCATCACCCCAAGTAGCTGAGAAGAACACTGCTCTCAGGAGCACAGTACACACAACATTACTCATCTACATTTTTGCTGCATATTCAGCTTTATTTTGCTGTTACTTGTGATGTTCTCCCCCTGTAAGGACTTATGTTTACAAACTCTCCAGAACAGGACTGGGAGAAGCTGAATTGTAGAGCAAGAGGTCATCAGTTACAGAGTGACACTTTGTTTGGCATTTCGTCGATTATTGACTAAACACCTAGAGATGAGGTTAGCAGCAAAATATAGTCACTTAAGCTGAAATATTTTCATACAGAAATATTTTAGTGAGTAATAACACTATGAACATCTCCCTTCAAAGGACATTTCTGTTTTCATGAAGTATCACTCTGGCAAATCCTACTTCCCCCCCAGAGTAGAAGAGGAATAAGGACCAAACTGTGGCTGAGTCACAAGTTTGAACTCTTCACTCTTGAAATAGTTTTTGTAACTTCTCCCATTACAAGCTCCCCCTGCTATGAGCACCTGGCAGACACAGCAGGATCTATCTTCTCATTATCCCTAGGTAAGCACACAGACATCCTTAGGCAATTATTGCTAAAAATAACAATTGTTATGTTCTAACTTTTCAAAAGTGCTGAATTCGGGAACTTGTAAAATTGACTAAAAATAGTGTTGGCACAATTCACTTAATCAATGACTGTCAGTAGTGAATGAATTGCCTGCTAGAAATACTATACTCCCTCTCAGTTCTTTAGTCCTATTTTAGGGACTTTCTTTCCAGATATGATACTGTATCCAAAGAAAGGACAAAAGGGATTCTATTCTGTATTTTTACTGCAATAGTAATGCTTTTTTAGTAAATATGAATGCAACCTCTTTAAAATAAAACAGAAAGCGTGAAGAAGAGATGCACTATCTCTAGTCAAGCAACATTTATGGGATAATTTGTGTACAAAGTATAAATACTGCCAGTTCTTTGATCCCAATTCTATTATCAGTTCTGCAAAATAGCTTCTGTGCCAAGTTCCATTCTTTCTGATGAAATTCAATCTATGTGGGTGCCCAAAAGACTAACTGAATAGGGAATGCCCAATATTATCCCATTCCACACTTCATAGATAACAAAGGTAACAAAAAGCTAGGCAGAAAAGACTTAAGAGAGGGAAATAGAGAAGCTTTTAGATGATCTGTATTGAATTTCCTATCAGAGTGCAGAAATTAAATAGGCAACTTGGTAACAAAGGTACTGAAGGCCTGGAAATCTATTACAAGATTCAGGGAAAATCATTATGTCCTTCATCCTTCTGGTGCAAACAAAACCTCCACCAAGTGTGAATCACTGTGAGTATACTGAGTCCTTCCTCATTTAGGCAAACTGGAGAAAACAATGAAACCAACACAGAGCTAGTGAAAGTATGTCATATTTCAGCCAAAATATTTTACTTGCTTTTCTTGTCTCTCTACTTCTCCTATCATCATTCTTCTTTCTTTCTTTCCCTTGTACAACCTAAGGACAGCCTCACTGTTTATATGAACAGAAGATTTAGGATTTATCTCCTGCCTCTTTTGACTAATGAGAGATGCTGTGTGAAAATTGTCTAAAAATAACTCCCCCATAAGTAATGATTTTAATAAACTCAAAATCGTGTACATTTTTAGCTAACTTCAAATTTTACACTTGAAGTGTAAAAAATACTCTCTCCTAATGTAAAAATATCTTGTCAGAGCCACTCTGAAGGCCAGAATAAAGTTGGCTTTATCATGCAATAGAAGTTTAGCATTTGGGTTTCTCATACATGCTCAGAGTCTAATGTATTTTAAATTTTTTGGGGGCACTTCAAACAAAGGAGAACTTCAATGAATTTAGTTTTATGAAACATAATGCAATCACAGTCCAAATCCTAATGGACAGAATATGCAGAGCATGGCAAGCTTAGACCATACAAAATCTGCAGTTATAATTAATGCCTCAGAAACAGCAATATCCTTTATTCCCCTGGCTGCATTCAAACTCTGGAATTTCTTCTGAGGCAATTTGGAAGCTAATTTTGTGTGTGTGTGTGTATAGGGGTGTAGCTCATACACATTGTGTGATATTGACAGAGATCTATCTCATCTTATTGCCTGTGTTCACTCATATTTCTGTAGAGCAAACATCCCAAACCCCTAAGCATACAACACCAGATAATTTCACTCCCAGCAATGTGATATCAATGTGACCACAGTAGTTTGAGTCTGACTCCAAACTGGGCTGGATTTCAACAGCTGCTGTAGACATCCAAGACTCCATGCACTTATTGACACAACAAAATATCAGACCCCTCAAAAACAGCAAACAAATTTTTACCTTTGGTTAAAAATAAAAGATTCAAGTCTGCCTGCAAACAAGAAAACTAAGTAGGTCTCCAAAACAAGATTTCTATCACCAGAACAACTGTGCAACCTTTCCTTTCCTGTTGTGTATATGTCTTGTGAGTGTAAACAAATGTTCTTCATATTTATTATCATGCGGCTTTTGTAGCATCTGGCACAACCAGCCCTTACTCTTAACTTGAGACCAAAAGCACTGCTGTAACACAAACACCAATGCAAACATTATGGAAAAGGAGAGCCAGGTCTTGCTGAAAGTGATCTCTCAATGCAACCTTTAAAAGATCAAAGTATCTAAAGTATATAAAATATATAATTTTCTTAAATACCCAAAGTATATTTAAGAAAACAGAATGCAAAATTCAAAAAGTGGCAAAATGTAAGACAAAAGAACATCTACCTAAAGGCAACAAAAGCAGAGTTTCATTGTATTTTCTTCCAGAAAGGCAAGTGTGTAACAGCCTACAACTACCCTCTTGACTTACGACAGTTTTAAAACATGAAGTTTTCATCTGATAATGGTAATTCAGAATATCACTGTAGTCCCAATAACAGATCATTTGTTTACACCTCTAAAAAAAGGATTAATGAACATCTGTTTCAGATTCACATTGCTTATCAGGCCAGTTAATAGCGAGTTCAGATCTTGACAAAACTATCTCGTGTGATGCAATCAAAAGGATTCAACTCTGTTCTGAACCGCTGAAATTGCAGTGCAAAGACCGGGGAGGGGGAAAAAAAAAAGGCATTTGAGATGATAAAAATAATCTTTAAAAAACATAGGATTTACTTGAATAGTTTTATACACTGCCTGGGTATACCCTTCTGTATTGCCCTGAGTCACAGGGAGACACTGAATAACAACCTGGATATCTGCAGTATTTTTTCTACACACAGAATTTTATATTCACTGTCATGAAGATATCCAAATTGTCTCTTGACTGGGGTTTATGCTCCCAGTCCCTCTGTGGGAAGGGTCTCCTGACGGTTTTCCTGCTGCCCAGAAGATTACTCAAAACTCAGCAGTTTCATCACATTGATGAGGTGTGAAAAGAGAGAGCATTAGATACATCAAGAAAAATGACATGTACTGGGAAGCCAGTAACAATGATGAACTCTTTAGTCTCTAAGGAGAGTGGACAAAGTTCATGTGCTCCGTCATTGGAACAATCGCTGTTAACAGGAAAAATGTCACACGCTGCCATTTCTTGTTCCCTTTTGTGATCTTTGTTTGAGCAGCAGTTTATCAGAGCTCTGGAAACATCAGCTTCTTTCTCCTGCAAGGCAGAATATCACTGCCATTTCCACAGCCCAAAAATGCTTAATGATTAGACTGAAAATCTCTTTTCCTCTTAGATAACACAAGAACCTAAGCTTCAAAGGCTAGATCACTACTTGTTAAGAGGAAACCTGGGATATATTAAGCCTGCTGCAGACTTATCCCTCTAAGTGTGGCTAGGCTGCAACACTTTTTTTTGTTCCTGTTAAGTCCAACTTAATGAGGAATTAAAAACATTTTTATTGAGGTGTAAAAAATGTGCAGCACTACCACAGTAAAACCGTTGCTGCTATTCCCAGTTTCACAACAAACTAATTGTCTTGCTGCTGGAGTTTCCACTTAGGAGATTTCTCAGCCCCAGGAGAAAGTGTGATTCCTTCTTATAATATGGATGGTTATACACCACTTTCAAAATTCCTTGTGATTATGCATCACATTTGCTAAATTTGCTTATATAAGCTCCCATCAAGCATTTTAATGAGCCATACTATAGGCTTACAGAAGGGCTCTGCTAATGACCATCAGCCTACAGACTGCATAAAGGAATGTCACACATCCATAAATCCCAAAATGCATGATGAAGCAATCAACAGACAGACCCAAATACTCTCTCTCTCTCCCCACACTCTTAAAATCCATCACATTATCTCAGGCTTGCCAGTGACCATGAGGCAGAACAACAGAGAGAGTGATCCTGGCAATAACCAGGAAATTTATTAAGAAGAAAAGAATGTGATCAGTCAGTTGAAATGAGCTACTGGGACACCTGACACCCCTCAAAGGAGAGTGGCCACTGTAGCTGCTGCAAGCAGGGAATGGTAGGGGCCACTGGAAGGTGAAGGTCTGGAGCCTATCAATTTTTTTACTACCAAGTAAAAAAATTATTTCATATGGCAATTACTCCAGTGCATATTGGTCAGTCTCCTTCAGTCAAAATATGGGAGGAAAAAAAAGTCAGCTGCATAAGGACAAACAAGGAAAGACAGAGCTTTTTAACAAGGTTGATTTCACATAACATTTAGATACATATAAAGGAAAAGAATCTCCATACTCAAATAATCCTCTTCTGCTGTTAAGGAAAATCCTGAAAGCTAACTAGTTCCCTGTTAGCTGATCCAGCCAGTTCAGTAATGTTTCACTGAACATATTGTGGGGTTTTGTCCAAACTCTGGGAGTCTGTATTCAGTGCTGACAAGCAGGCACGACACAGACACAGGACCAAGCCTTATCTTCATCCTCAGAATGCTCTGTCCACAGCTGAACCTGTGGTGTTAACCCATAACAATTCGAGCTCCTGTTTGCTCAAGTCTCTGGATTATGGTTACTTGCACACATGTGAGTAATTTTAACTGTTTTTACAGAATATAGAAATGTTGAAATGTACTAAAACAAAACTGCACAGACGCTCTGTGTCTGGAATTCTATACTACACTCACTAGGTTTTACATCTTATTTACATTATCTCAGTTTGAATGGAATGGCAAGTCTACAATCGCTCTTTGAAGTAATGAGTTTTGGTTATTTACCAAAACCTGTAAATACAGTAAAACATAACTATCACAGGTATTAGGCAAAATGAAATACGAATTTTAAATAGACATTTATTTTACTTTTGCTAAGTGGTAAAAACCAGAACTGAGCCTTGTAAACACCAGAACTACTTAATACAGAAGAAATTTCCACCATTACCACAGCAGATCCAGCCCCACTGGAAACCACAGTGACAGAGGTACAAGAGCAGACCAAGCACTGACACTGTCCAACCACCTAAGTAAAACATTAAAACTTGCCTCAGAAATGTTAGGTGGATAGGTTTTTAGGTTTGTTTTGTTTTAAACACCCCAGCTCCTGATTCACTATCTACTATACTATACTATACTATACTATACTACTGCTAGTACTAGAGTGCTGAACTGGCTGAGTCCAGTTATTCAAATACAGTCCCTGCAGGGGTTTTTGTCTGTGTGTTTGTATCCTTCAAGACAGTTCAAGTTCATCCAGAACATCTTTGAGATTAATGTCACCTTGCCTGTGGTTAGAATTCTTGTTGAATTTACTCTCTTCTCATCATCCCTTCAGGATTTGTTAAAAAAAAAAAAAAAGCCAAAAACCCCAAATAAAATCAAGAAAAAGGATTAAGCTCTGCTATGGTATTTCCTTACACTTGCAGTTTTAGGAATTTTAGGCATTTTAGGCATAGCTTAACTAAAATGCTGCACTACATTAGAAAAATTAGTAAAAGTATGTCTTTTATCAACCTCAACTGTCTCCCCATTAAGTTCCAGTCCTAGTGTTCAGAAATCATTCTTACTTTAGTTTAATGGGTTTTAAAAACAAATATTTGCTGATAATTGGAGAAGGGTGACTTAAATTGTTGAGTGGTGACTGGCATGAGCAAACTGAAATCTGAAATGTGTTCTCTGAGCAAGAAGTTCAATCAACTCTCCTCCTTAGTGAGGATTCATTGAATTAATTCCAAAATTATGATGCATAACCTAATCAAAATTTAATTTAAATTTCCTCCAAGGTAAAGTAATAACATTGCAGTGCTTGATTAATGAATTTTACTGTATTTTAATCTAGGAATTTCCTAATTGTCCTTAGTGTTAATGTAAGTATCAATTAGGAGTTAAAAAATAAGGAATCAATCGGTTAGCTAGATTTATTGAAATACAACTGCAATTACAATTAAATAATATTGCTGTCATCTTTAGCTGAACATATTTTAACAACCCCACCAAAATATTTGACTGCAAAAATCGTGGTAGACCTCACAGGCAGACCTTGGCACATCACAGGCACCCCTCAGCAGGGCTGATAAGCCCAAAAAGCCTGAGCTGCTCTGTACTGCTCTGCTCCCACAAACCACTCACTTGTGTCCTCTGGACAGCACTGCAGTGAGCCATGGAATCACATCCTTAGGGGAACAAAGGCAATTTAGAGCAAAAAAGCCTCCACAGCATTTGCTCCCACTGGAGTGTCCTGTGTGAATCACCCGACTCTTGTATGGCAACCAATGTCCACATGATGGGACATTCCACAGATCTATCCTAGAAAACCCCACAGCACTGAGTAAAATGAGGCACTGTAACCTGAGAGGACCTCATATGGTGCTGGGTTCAGAAAAGAAACCTTCTTCTCATTTTCTTTAAGGCAGGAGAGATCCGACTGTGGCTGTAAAATGTTCATAGCTTCTTTATGCCAAATCCATCATTCTTCAGTAACCAGAAAATTTAGGCTTATTTAATTCTACAGCACCATAGAAACAAGGACCCACATGTTCCTGCATGTCTACATGCCAGCACCTTATATACCTGCTTCACACAAACCCTGCTTGTTTTAATGATATAGAAACATTTTTCCCAAACCAAACATCAGAAAATGCCGGGCTGCAGAACAGTTGCATCCTCCATTCTATTTTAGAAAACGTAAATAAGTTACATAAATTATATAATATCTGGAGAAATATCACACACCTGGTCACAGTTTCTCAATAAATTTCTCCAAGTATTTTGGAGATAAACCCAAAAACACATCCTTGAAAAAGTCTTTGCTCACTGGGATCAGATTTCTATGACTTATTTAACAACTCCTAAGAACCCCTTCTAAAACCAGCATATAATGAAATTGAACACACTTTTATAGCCCACCTACAACTTCTTTAGAACAACAAATTTACATCAGCTCTTAACCATTAAGTTCTAATGTCATATATAGGAAGATACCACTGTTTTCAAAGCCCTATAAAAGAACTTCCTGACTTCAAAACAGGTATGTTGTTGTTTCATAGAAACAGACCCTAAAGCCACACAATATTGAAGGATATATTTAGTACTTGCTGGAAGAATCCTAACAGCTATTTTCCTGTATCAATATAGCTGGCACTCAATTCTTTACTGTTTTTCTTCAATTTTCCTCTATGCTACATAAAACACAGCTATTTTTAGTGGTTGTCAGATTTCAAGGCTACAAATCTCTGTAGTTATTGCACCCTCCTCTTCTTGCATATAATCTCTCAATTAAAACAAATGTGTCCCCAAAGAACTTTGAAGAGGGTGAATTAACAAACCACTTAAGTGAACCAGAAGCAAGCCAATCCCTTATGCATACAGAGTCTGCAATTAGCCAAAACGTTCCATTTTGCTGTTCACAACAAGGCCAATGTGCAATAAAAATTAAACATTGATGCAGGCAAGGCATTCCCATGGGGCTCACATATATTAAACCATTACCACTCAACAGTTGCTTTATGTCCAAGTAACTGGGACACAGCTTGAGACTGGCTGGCTGCCTATTCGATAAAGCGGAAAGCTATTGGTGACAAGTATTTTCCCCTGTTTTCATCTCCCAAGTGGCACAACCAGGCTCAGAAAATACTTAAATGTGGTTGCCAGCAGTCACATGCCCACAGTGGTGCCAGACACGACTCAGGTTCTCACTGAGTAGAGGATAGCAGCCCATACGTTCTGCATGGAGTCACAGTTATGCCTTTGGGTCAGCCCAAAGTGGTAATCCCCATCACTGGCTTTCCCAAAACCTCTGAGGATGATGCCACCAGCTTCTTAAAACCCTATCTGAATTTAGGTCTTAGCTCAATTAGGGTGAGTTCAGTAGTCCCCACTGCAGTGATGACCTTTTTAAGGAAAAATTCAGGATTTAGGTGGCTTCATTACCACTCTGCAGAACACAACCTATAAACATTTGAACACAGAATAAAATAGTTTGGAACCATGATTATTTTTACTTCAATGGGACACAGTCAGGAAAAACAAAGATTGCCTATGAAAATCCTATTTGAAGCCACAAATGAGTAACCCACAATTTATCAACTCCTTCAAATGTTTCAGAAGCTGAGGCACCCAGCATCTTACCTGTGTCAAGCTAAAATACATAGTGTTACCATCTTTTCTATTCCATCAATCAGAAACCTTGAACATTACATATGTAACTAATAAAAATGTTCAGCATGTCAAATACTAAGCCACTGTTCAAAAAACAAAAAAAAAATGGTATTTTTAAAGCCTGTACTACAACAGTAACAGCAGTTTTATAGGACTATAAAAGAACCTCCAGCTGCAACTGTAAAAGGACTTGCCACCTTGGAAGAGCTCGTTCCAAAATAAATGGGCTGGTGTTCTGAAGTTCAGTTTTTATCCAGACACCCTCTATTATATCAACCTTTTTCAATTTGTCTTGCTCTGTCCTTACAAGGTCATCCTGACATTCACTTCTCAGTTGAATCCAGCTTTCCATCAACAGAGTGTGAGGATCAAAGAGAAAATAAATGCACATTGCCACTGGATGGCTTTAATTCTCACAAACTTCACAAATCCTTGGCTGGTTCATGCTCACCTTTCGCAGGAGGAAGCAAATCCGCTCAATATTCCTCAGCCGCTCCCTCTGTCAAGAGAAAGTGGGGGAAAGGCAGGAGATTAGCTGGTGCTACAAATGAAGATGATCTATTACAATTATCAGGGGTCAATGTTTTAATTAATGGCTGCAGTGAAGCAGCACATGTTATTAATCTGGATGGACAGCATTCACTTCTTAGCCACTGCTTGCAAACCCAATGATTTTCCCATTTCTAAATCCCAATAAGTTAGTTCTCATTTGTTTCTGCTTGTAGCAATATCAGCTGGGAATTCAAGTCTATGTTAGCCTTCAGCATAAGGCTGCAACTCTTTTAAGTCATCATTTGTGCCTCTACCCAGTCGTGCCAATTGATACCACAGAGACTTGTTCTCTCTGCATTTTCAGGCACCCAACCTCTGGCTTCAAGATAAATCTGAGTGGGAAAAACAATGAAGTTTGCATGGCAGCTCTTCCTCTACCACTAAGATGGTGCCTGAACACATGAAACTAGAATTTAACACATAAGTGAAAAATATCTGAAATGGCCTAGTAATGCCACTTTAAACAACAGATGCATTCATAAATACTGAGAATCACTGTAATTAAGCATTGTGACTCAAAAGATGTTCTAAAAACTCAACTCAGAGAAAGAAGACAAATCAAAGCCAGGCTTTCTTTTCAATGGCTCATAATGAGAAGCTCAACAGCAAAACCAAATTTCACGGCATAACCCCTTGACTGGAGTCACTCTGAAAGATTCTACTTAGTGTTAGTTACACTGCAAAAGGCAGAGTGGGTTTGCTGTCCTCAGAAGACTACTTGATATTTTCATTTAAATATGGCAAAAATATTCCAAACAATGAATTTTTAAATAGGTAATGTACTATAACAATGTGAGAGGCCAACTGTCCCTAAGTTTTTTGCTTTTCAAATGCTTTAAAACTCAAGGTTGTGGCAAATTTAATTCTAGTCTCCAAATAAATGTCTTTTTTGCTTTTCTGTCCCTAAATTTAAGCCATTAAAAAAAAAAAAAAAAAGAGTATCATTTTGGAAAGACAATGAGGCAGTGGCAGCTTGACAGGCCCCAGAAAAATACCATACCTCTTTTTGGAGTCTCTGAGCTAAAAGAGAGTCAGAAATTTTAGACTCACAGTAGCAAACATGAGAATGGATGTGTGTGGATGTGCCTGAGAAGCTACAGAAAGTTCCCTTGCCTTCCAAAGTGGAGAGGAAAAGACAGATGCCAACTGCAGCTGGCCTTGGAGAAGCAGGAAGTCTATCTCTGAACTGAAGGTAATAGAGAGCAAACCAGGAAATTTGAATTAAATTCTCAGTACTGATGTTGTTTTTGCCTCTGATTTGTCTTTAATTCAGCTTCCTCTTGTCAAAAAGGCTCTGTCCTCTGTCATGAAAACATAGTGGAGGACACATGGGAAAACTTCAGACACTCTTGCAGTGCAATAAGAGAAAACTATGCCATCAAATAAATGGAATATGGGCACAAGCAATGGTGCAGAGGGAAAAAAGAAAATACACTTGACCAAAGCTATAAGAAATCCCTGCTAAAAGTCTTCCTTTTATGACAATATAAAAGGCATTGACATGTATACTGTGCATAAGAAAGCAATCTGAGATTATTGCTTGAACTATCACAGAAGGTTTAATGGAAGTCGAGTACGTGAACCAACCACAGAACACTCTGCTGTGCTTTCCTTTATGATTCACTTTTTGATTCCTTGACTCATATGACTGAAAATGAGACTTGTAATATTTTTTTATCATGGAGACCAATTCCATTACCCTTTTAAAATAAAATGAGATTATCTCCATAGAGCATCTCAAGTTTTAGGAAGTGAAAAATTTACTGGAATTTGGTACATATAAATTCAGCGTGCAGTTCTCAGGTAGGAAGTAAAAACAGACAAAGTGGATTGAAAATCAAATTACTTCCAGTAATTCAAAACCAGATTACATCCACTGATGTCCTCTATAGGATTTCTTAATATAATTTCTTTGTTTTCTTCTCATTCTTTGCTTATGTGCTAGTGAACAGTAGGAAAATAATTCTAGGATTATAAAGTTTATGCTTAAAATCATCAGTGGATTAAACAGTACATGTCCTCAGCTGAGTTATGAAGCAAGGTTAAATGGCAAAGTACTAGCTACTGCATCTGGTTATCAGTTGTAGGCAATTAAAAAACTTGATACTCCGTAGAGATCAAATTCAGCACCTGTCATAATCATTGTCACTCCCAGAGAGGTGATGGGGAGCCAAGTTCTACTCTCAGTTCTGGTGGTACAAACTGGCAGTACAACTGCAGTCTGCTAAATCACCCTATATTACAGCTTTAATTAACAGAGGAATTTGGATATGTTTACATCTAGGCTGCATTTCTGAGTTTACAGTTCAAGGTATTTAATGCTGTCCTATAGCAGATGCAGAAGAAAATGATATTTTCTTCTAAAGCATAGGAGAATGCAGAGGCCTGCCATGGGATAGAGAGATCGAGGCATGCATGTCTTAACAAATTCTTTCAAGTTTTTGGCTCATTGATACAGACAGTATGGGAGAAAGTGGTCATCCCATGCTCAAACACAGAGAAGGCAAAGTATTTCAAAAAGGAAACTTGTGCCACAGAATAAAAAAGGTGAAAAAGAAAGCATTAGCATCACATGACAATTCTCCAAATTACTTTCCTTCCTCCTTCAGCAAAGAGGAAAGCAATTAACATAAAAATCGCCATCTGGCTTCCTAAGACTGGCTCACTAAATCAATTTTCCAAACCACAGGTGACTTCACAAGAGACTCCCTATTCATTTGCACATTCATCCTTGACCAAAGCTTGCTGCTGCCTGTTCCTGGAGCAGCCCCAGCCCCACAGAGCCTGGCTGTACTCACTGCGTGGGCCGGGTTGCACTGGTCGATGGGGCTCTTGAAGTCTGTCCGAAGCTCATCGAAGGCAATTATCTGAAAAACAATTTTTTCAAGTTCTGTAATGAATGCTCCTTCAAACATTTATTTTCCTTAAAGGACTAATCATATGCATTGCCTGCCTTCCTCGCTTTCCAGGGAAAATCTGGGAAAATAACTTCCCTGACACACTCCCTTTAGAAGTAAGTAGTTAAAACAAAACTTGGGATACTCCTACATATGACACCTAGAACTCATTAATCTGTCACTCTGCAAAATCATATCCATAGTCTTTTCAGGGTTGCAACTTTCCATATTTCTTCCCTTATATCAGCAAGATTTATGTTCTCAGATTTCCATATGACATAAAACTACATCACAAACAAATACATCTCCAAATTTGATGGGAAAACTCATTAGCTGCCTAAAACAGAGATGCATCTGATATGATGTTCCAGGTTTAGTGCACAAACAGTCCATTCTTGTTAGTTTTTAAACCTACCTCAGATATTAATTCTGAATTAGTATGAGCTTCACCATTAAGCTGCTATTCATTAACAAGCCCACTCCTCAAAAGGTAAAGCACTCTAGAGCAAACATGCCCTTCCTAAATTCCAGCAGGTTTTAGAACTTTACTTCAGACCTCATTAACAGAGAGATGTCTTTTGCTCAGGTCCTTTGGTTTCCTCCATTAACAGATGGATTGAGACACCCTGGTAATCACTGGTGCTTTTAAAGCACAGCAGACAAATTATCTATAAAAATATTAGTGTTTGATAGCACTTTTTTGGAAGATCTTGTGTTAGATCTAATGAAGTGCTAGTGTTTTCTTGGAAGACAATTTTCTTGGAAAGAAAACAGCTGTAATAATCCTCAGCACACTTCATTCAAAGATCTCAAAGCACATTCTTAACTTCGTGTTTGCATTCTATGAATACCTTTTCTGCTGCTTTTGTCTTGCTTCACCCAAGGAAGGAAAGCTCCCTGACAGGCACCACATAGACAGCTATTAAAACAGTGACTCCTTTTTAGACACTTTACAACCTAAAGTGTCTGTTCTTAATAAAAGATGATGGAAGTACAAGGCAGCAGTCTGGTAATTAGTAGATGAGTGCAACAGCCATTCCTTGATGTGTAACAGCGTGCCCTCTGCCTGGCTGTTCAGAAAGGAACCAACTGGGTGTCAGCACAGACCTGCTGCATAGCCAAAACACACTCCTTTAACAGAGACTGAAGACAAGCAGAAAACCTGAAAATGGCCTGTTCTTGAATCACAATAATATGGTGAGGGGCTCGAGAATAAAACCCAGAGCTACAATCCATGCATTTCAGCACCGCTCCACATCCCGCTCTAATGCTGCATTCATCCCACTGAAACACATTTAAAAATCAAAAGTGTGGTATTTTACAAGAGCACTCCACAGAATTCAATTTATTCAACTATGGCAAGTCAAAGTGGCAGAATAAACCACAAAGGGAACTATAAAATGTTATCACAAGTGAAGCATTTCTCCCTACGGATGCAGTATCTTTCCAAGTTAGGAATTAGATCTGCAATGGTAAAAGAGCAACTAAGAGAAGCTGTGAGGGGCTTGCAGTACATTTGTGAAGAATAAGGCTCATGACACCTCTGTATTTAATCTTTCTTGGACAGGTCTTCATATCCTCCAGCTGGACCAACTGCTAAGAGGGTCACAAGTGAGCTTGTAAGTCAGACACACAAAGAATTGGGTATCTCTTTGCAACTGGAAATCAGCATCAGCACTGACACAAAGGGGGAAGGATGGAAAAGATGTTAGCCTTAAATATACTGCATGTTTATTTATATGTTCCTCTTTTTTTCCTTTTTTCTTTTTTTTTTCTTTTTTTTTACTTCACCAACATTTCCCACTCTGTAGCCAAACCCCTACTCTTTATTTGCTGGAACATAATTTATGTTATGCATGCATTATACATAAGTGAACTGAAACACATCTGACAGGTATTTCAGCACACGGTTTTCACAGAACCAGTAAGTGTAAATGCAAGAGTCTCACAAACAAACCTTTTGAGACACCTGCAAGTTATGACAATGTTAAGAGACATTCCTGCTACCCTCGAAAGAGGCTGAGGTCTGGTTTCAAGCACACATGATTGGAGGAAAGTTTCTCCAATACAAGTTTCAGTGTCTCTCTGGAAGGAGGCTGACAAAAATAAATCCTCCTCAATTTATTTAAAAAAGTTCCATATATTTTATATTTTGTTAAATCTCCAGAAAGAGAAGTCTAGTGATGACATGAAAATATCTATTTTAATTTATGAAAAAGCACATTCCTGTTTCCTATTTCTCAGTTACAATGAAAAAATGCAAAGCATAGGCAGGCTCAGAATTAGAGGAATATAAAGAAACTCGCAAAGCATTTTGGGGGCATGGTTTTCTTCTGTTTTGTTGTGGGGAGTGGGGTGTGTTGGGGTTTTTTTCATTGTTCTTACAGTGTGGTTTGTCCTAAATCTAAAGCCACAACTGAGTAAGATTAGCAGTTGCTCACAACACACTGAGTAACTGTGCAAGAAATTATATTATATTACAGAAAACACAGTTGGGCTGTGCTGCAGCAAGGTTTACATAATTAATTAGGAAACATCTTCCTCTTTCAATTATAACTCGCCTTCTGCAGCAGTTTAATAGCCTGGGGCGTTGAGTGGCTGGAGCTGCCATTTTCCCATGCAAACCCCAAATAACCAAGTACTTGTCTCCATTAAGTATTTCACAGTGCTCTCGGGGGAGCTGCAGTGCTCTGACCACAGCCAGAGGAGCAACCTCCTGCTGGCTCCTTTTCCAGCAGGAGCAGCTCATCCTGACTCCCACACCTCTGCTGAGCAGAGCTGCTGAGTGCTCTGGGACAGCACCTG
Source organism: Chloebia gouldiae (assembly GCA_003676055.1). NCBI lineage: Eukaryota > Metazoa > Chordata > Aves > Passeriformes > Passeridae > Chloebia > Chloebia gouldiae. Next base: position 17,135,345 of record QUSF01000008.1, on the reverse strand, counting down.
GACATGCTCAGGGGCTCTTTCACCTCAGTGCCTGCCACACTCACAGCACCTTGGGCTGAGCAGCTCATCTCATCTCATCTCACCTTGAGACAATGTAATAGATCCCAGGCAAGGCACTTCATAAGAAATGACATCGTTTTGCCTTGGTAAATGAATGTATTTTATAAAGCATTCATTATCTTTCAGTTATCTATTCTAATTTGATGGAGGGTGGCAATCAAGACTACAAATCATGCACATGCATGGACATCAGCAACCCAATCTCTGCAAAGGCCACACAATAAACACACTGTTCCAAAGAAAAATGACCAGCCTGGTCACAAAGCTGAATAGAATTTGGAAACATGTTCTAGGGGCTGGTTCTTACAAAATGGAGAAATTTATTTCTATTAGTAAACATTCATGTTGTACACAGGTTCATAGACAGACAAAAAGGACCATCTGATGTTTATTTAGGAACTTGAAGAAAAAAAACCCCAAAACACCAAGTTATCTGTTGATTTGCAAAGCCTTACAAGGAAAAGAAAAAGTGAATTATGTTTAGCAATATTTTTTAATATAATTACTGCAGAAACAGGCCAGGGATTGAATGGACAATGGATATTGCACTGCCTTCTGTCTTGGGGAATTTTCCCTGTGAATCCACATTGCAAATCACTGCAGGAAGATTGTTCTGTCTCTGCCCTAGCCATGCTTTTTCCTGGTGAGAGAAATGTACTTGTGTGTGTTTTCCACTTAATAAAACTGAAGTTCTATAAAAGTACTGCTTGCAGTCTCTGGTGATTCACACCATCTGCAAATCTCAAAACATCCAGTATAAGCCAGCAAGAAGTTTGCCCCAAATTATACACATAATGCATCAATGAAATCGTGATGACAATACATGTTTCAATTGAAAGTATATTTATAAAATTTGTTTTAATTGCCTGCACTCTCTCTGCTTACAGAGAGACCATAACAGCTTTGGTAAAGGAAGTATTCACATGAGATTGAACATGAATTTTGCTTTCTCTCAAGGGTATGCTTATGTACCCTTCATGCTAGAAATTAGCTATATAATCTCATTTTTAGGGAAGAAACTTTTTTTTTTTAATCACTGAGCTGTTATAAAAACATATTTTAATTGAGAATGTGGTGGTTTAGGGTGGCAGTGAAGTTGGTGTAGGTGTGAATGCAGTGACAGCAAAGAAGTTGGATATTATTGCCTACTGGCATCTCAGGAAAGTTAAGATAAAACAGAACTTGTTGACAACCATGCCAACCACAGAACAGAACAGTAACACCTAACATATGCTTCCTTGCCACCACCCTGTCAATGCAATGTACAGCCATCCCATATTGAAGGAACTGTCTTTAATGGTTCATTTAGACAATTTGTCTCCCCTCCACTCTCCCAGGCAGCTTTCAGAGCACCCAGGTCTACAGTTCACACACTGACTGCAAGTCAGCACACGGACAGAAGGTAGGAGGATTAGGAGCAGGATGTGCTCCTAAATTTCATGCTAGCCCAGCAATGGATGCACAGAGATATTAACTGTGTTGGGAAAATGTGTTTGAACCATGAGCTGATCCATTCTGATGCAGACTGGCTGAGGTACTTGGCTGGATTTTGTTGGGAAGAAGAAACAACTGAAAAAATGTCAATCAGGTAAGAGTCAGTCAGGGAGGAATGTAAAAGGACCTGGAAGGGATGATAAGTCACTGCCTTGACATGAGGGAGTGAGGGAGCCCATAAAGAGCTACAGAGAACAGGGACAACAACAGTGGCAGACTGAGAGAACATTTTTTCTGCTACCCTATTCTTATCACGATATGAAATGAACCTGAACAAGAAATTTATCTATGAGGTGCTCTTCATCCCTCTTTGTTCTCTGGTTGAATTTATCTGCTTAATGCTACCAAGCATGAAAGATATTTCAAAATTGTATGAATGGAGGGGCGACCTGCCTCAAATTCCAGTGAATTTTATGCCTTTTATCATGTTGTATTTCCCATCTATATCCATTTGTTAAGCATCTCCTATTAAAAAAGGAAAGGAGTCTCAAGTCTTGGTTTTCATCACACCTCTCTATGCAACACAGTAGCTTCCCAGATCAGTGGATCTGATGTGCTGCTGTTACTGAGAACCTTAGCAATAGAGCCAAATCAGGGGCACAGTAAAAAAAAGTGATATGGAAATTATTCCTTTCTTTGCTTCTCTTTCATTTTCTAAGTATTACTGTTATAAATTCACCACATATTAATAAAAATAAACAATAATAACTAAGAATGCTTTGTAGTTATAAATCTGCCTCCAAGGCAATCAAGGTCTTAACAAAGGACCATTTCCATTTTTTTATACAAGGGGAAAAATGAAGCTCAAAGAAATTAAATTATTTACAGAATCAGTGACAGAAGAACCAAAGCCTCTGGATTGTTGCACCATATAAAGTTTAGGGGAAAAGGAGAATACTTTCAGTACACTAGTAACATGAGAGGTGAAACCATGCACTTCTGCCTGATTATTGCGCTGTTGTTCATCCCTAGAGCAGAACACTGCTTTAAGCAGAGCCTTTTTGGATTAAAGCTGCAAATGGTTTTAAGTCACTTAAGGGTAGAAAAATTGTTCTATTTGTCTGATTTCACACTAACAACTGTACGCCATTTCCTTGCTCTACTTTGCTAGAATTTCACATGCTGCCACCATCAAACAACCCTCCACACAGAAATCCAAAGTGTGGCTCCATCCAGTGCTGCACAAACAAACACCTGAGCGCCCAGTCTATATCCCTTTACTGAAGTTCTTTTGTCTGTAAAAGGACATTTAGGACAACATAATTTAAACTTTTTAGGCTCTAACTGGAAGCTCAAGCTAATTAAAGTAATGAAAATCTTAGTGTAATTTCTCACGTATTTAAGCCAGATCCTAAGGCTTTTCCAATAGGAAGTCCAGTATGTAAATTTAAAAAAGCATAATGTCCATTCTGTAAACATGACTCAAAATTATTTCCTATGTACCTATGGGAATATAGAGGTATAATTAAAGTAAATACTGATGAAAATACTAATACTAAATAAATACAGATGAAAGTCCATAGAGGAAGGTTTTTTGCTGAGAGCATGTGTGCACAAACATGCCAGCCTGCACTGCTACACTTACACCTCTGTTTTCACCTGCATAGATAAAAACAATGCAAAAGAAAATGTAATAAAATTAAAAAACACCCCAACCCTATACAGATGGAAAAAGCAATATTACTGCATCAGCTACACAAAATCTGATTTTTAAGCCTGCAGCGAGGTGCAGGGGAAACCACTAAGAATTAAGAATAACTATTTGGCAGTCACCTGAAACATTCCACATCTATTAGTACAAGCATGAAAAACTGCATCCGCATTGTGAAAAAAATACATAAATTTATCTTCAGGAATACAACCACACTGTACAGAGCTTTGAGTGCCTTGATTGGAAAGTTACTATGTCCATGGTACCAGTTATTATTGCAACACTGCAGATCCCACTTTGGAATAGCAACCTGATTCTTGAATGTAAAGAATTCATATTATTAATTTTGACAAAACCACTAAAAAACCCTCAGCAACTGCAAAATTCTGTTGTGCACGCAATGTTTCCAGAAGGATGATTTGACAATCATCTATTGACATATTTCTACAACTCGTATAAAATGGGCACTGAAAAATAATCTCATCTAACTGCAAGGTGAAACAGTTTTTACTGGCTAACAATAGGATTCTGGCCACACATTTCACTTGCTCACCACAGATACTGAAATATCTTCCCTAGTCATCCTGAAACTGAGATGTCAACCCCCTCCTGCAGCAGAGAGACAAATGTCCCACTGATTCACAACAGACAGAGATGACCTGTGCTTTTATCACAACTTTATACCCACTCACTGTCTTCCAGTCTACACCAGCTGAAATCCAGCCAGACAAAATTCAGCTGTGCACATATAAAGTGCATTTTGTTAAGATAAGGAAGACAAGCAGCAAGCTGTGCAGGAGGG
>QUSF01000008.1:17117643-17131328 GCA_003676055.1 Chloebia gouldiae | reverse complement strand
GCATTTTGTTAAGATAAGGAAGACAAGCAGCAAGCTGTGCAGGAGGGATGATGCTAATATAGCTGTACAGAGCCTGTTTCTAAATAGGTTAATAGTTTTGCTCCCTGCAGCTAGAACACATTTCCAAACAGACCACAAGCAGAGGAGGAATTTTTAAGGTATGTCCAGACTGCCAGCCTTCCTTCTCTTCCAAAGGATTTTATCATTTTGTTGTCACAATTCTTCCTTTTTTTCTTTTTTTTTTTTTTTCTTAAACCTTACTTTACTGCATTCACTACAGGGAACCAGTTCAGAAACCAGCAGTGTTCTGTGAATCAAACACACCCCACAACTCACCCTTCAGTGGGACACAAACACTTGCTACCAATAAGAAGAAAAAACCACCCACATTTTCAATTAGCACCTAAACTGGTGAATACACCACATTGTTCTGAACAGAATGGAAGCTTTTTTTGTGCATAGAGATGCAATACTTCCCTTTAATTACATTCAGTGTTATAGAAACTATTCTTCTACCTCAGCTGGCTGAAGACTCCACGGGTCAGTGGTAAAGTTAATGTCAGGGTCTGAACCAAAGGCAGCAGGTATGGTTGGCATTCCCAAGCACTTGTATGTGTGGTCTTCTCTTTTTCCCAATAAAATCTTAGAGAGGATTTGACAGTGTTTCCCACCAGCCCCAAAGGCACAAAATCTATGCATCATTGTGGGCTGGGGGAAATACAGGTGGAATCTCTGCAGCAATAGGGAACAGAGTATAAATCTCCCACACTCCTTGTGCTTTTGACACAAGTATGCTGCCAATATTCTCTTCCTGCATATGGTCTCCTCCTCCTACGTGCAATGGGGTATTTAATGTAGATTCCTTCTAAAACAAACAGATTTTTCAATTTAGATAACAAGATCAAAACCTTTTAAACATTTCAGTATCTAACTGCTTCTGATCTCCTCAATTCAGCACCAAAACCCCAAGATCAGTTATTCACCACACACCACTGACATCAAACTGACATGTCATTATGGGAATGCTGTCACTTCTTAGTTAGGTATTAACTTTATTTGATGGTCAGGACTTGAAAAGCAAACAATCTGCTACAACAGGATTCCCAGTCACAGCCACACATTCAGCAAACCAAGAAAAGGCATCACAGAATCACAGAATGGGTCAGGTTGGAAGGGACCTCAGTGTGTCCAGCCTCCCTGCTCAAGCAGGGTCATCCCAGAGCGCATGGCACAGGACTGTGTCCAGTGAGGGACACTCTACACCTCCTCTGGCCATTCTGTTCCAGTGCTTGGTCACTGCACAGCAAAGATGTTCCTCCTCATAGTCCAGCTGAGCTTCATGTGCACCATTTTCTGCCCATTGCCACTTGTCCTATTGACTGGCAGCACTGAGAAGAGCCTGGCTCTGCCCTCTTGGCATCCTCCCTTCAGATACTGACAGACATTTGATGAGATCCCCTCTAAGTTGTTCCTTCTTGAGGCTGAACAGGCCCAGCTCCCTCAGCCTTTTCTCCTAAGGGAGATGCTCCAGTCCCTTGATCAAAGCAAAGGTCATTGTAACAAATTCATACAGATTCTTGCACCGATTTTTTCTTCTGTCCCAGAAAGAATGTAAACAAGGACCACATCTGCAGATAAACTGAACATCTGTATGCATAAAGTCAGGCCAAGACTTCACCCCTAGTCTTGATCTCTTCAATGGACCAAGAGGAAATGACATGAGTTTGGATCCAAGCTTTACAGCTGAGGTGTCAAACTCAGGTCTGTGGCTCTGATTCAGGGAATATCTAGTGCAGATGAATTGATTTGCAGATCCCACAGCCAAGCAGGGGGAGATGAAAGCAGTGTTATTTTCTATCCATGTCCAGGGGAAGCTGCAGAACTCTGCTTTCAGCACAAGGGATAGCATTGTTTTGCCCTTGCTTCTCCTTATACTAAACTCCATATCAACTAAGAAAACACAGTAAGAAATTAAACAACCCCAATGTATTTCTCACAGTCTCTGGATCACAGGTGCATCACTACAGATTTGTACATCTGCTGCTTGCATGGGCCAAATTCTTCACTCTCCAGTTTTTTCCACACCAAACTGGGGACAGGCTAGACACGAGTAGGTGAAACACCAACAAGAGGCTGGCCAGGTGCAGAAGGTAGGAGGAAAGTTGGTCTGGTTACAGTGGTCCAATAGCTGGTTTATTCTGTCTGGAAGCAAGGTAAGTACGTACCTATAGATGTGAGAGGGTTTATTCTTCTGCCCTTGTTTTTCCTCAAAATTACAAATAATCTCTAATTTATCTCATCTTAAATTCAGTATGCTCCCATGCAATGTTTTTACTTGTCTTTTTATTCTCATCAGAATTATAGTATATTCAAGGAGAAACACACAGATGCATTACAGCTACAAAACTTCATCTTCATAAATTATTCTCAAAATGAACTGAAGCACTTTTTCTATTACTTAACAGCTCAAAGCTGATAGTCCAAAACTAGGAATAAACAGACTGTTTCTGCAGAATAAATTCAGGGAAAGGGTAGTAAACAGATGGGAAAATGTACCAAAATAGGTACAACTAGAAAAAAAAATATTTGCCCCAAAGAAGATGGTAAGAGAACGAGATCAAAAGAGAAGATTCTTTTCAATATCAGTACATAAAAGTCATGGGTGAGAGACTGGCCAGCTGGCTGGTGCTGTCTCTAAGCAAATATCCAATCTTATCAACACAACACAATTTATTCTTTTCTTGAGCTTCCAAAGACTCCTACATATTGCTACAAGTTTTTATTTTGATATTTTAAAGTTCTTTTATGCTGGTATGTATGGGAGAAGCATTACCTTCCTTTTCCCAATACACTCCTTAGTTTTCCTCTCATTACTGCTGATACTTTTCCCCCCTCTCCTGTGTTCTCCATTCCTAAGAGTAACAATTTATGCACATTCACCAAAACCCAGGAGTCACATAAAGGAATCTGGGTTCTGTCATTAAAAAATCTGTTCAAGTATGTTACACATTACACCGTACCCACATGGAAGACTCGTGACACGAGCTGTCCAAAACCATCCACCACCTGCATTAACCACACCTTCTGGATTCAGGCAGCCTCTTCTGCTCAAATAATTGCCTCCCAAATGAGGACGAGAACACAGCAATCCTCCCTCTTGTTAGTCTCCTTGCTTATACATGGATTTTCTTCCTCTCATTTCTTCTTTCCTTCACATCTTTCTCCCTGAAGTCCTGCCTCCCACAGTTCCATTTTCCCCCTTCCCACATCATTTTTATTCCCCATTACCCACTCAGCAGTGGGGTTCTAAAGAGAAAAGACAGACTAAAGCTGTCTCAGAAAGAAGCCCGTGGGAGGCAGAAATTCTGTTGGATCTGTGCTTCCTGACTTTCAGTGGCACAGTAGGAGCCCAGCTGGACCAGCAAGAGGCAGGACAAAGGAACAGGGGCTCTTCTAATGCAGGTAGCATCAGGCAGGGATGACCACATTAAAGACCTTCCCAAGTTTTCTTTCTTTGCCAAAAAGAGGCCAGGCAGAACCTGGAGGAAATAACTCCAAGGCCAAGACACACACACAGACATGTGAAATGGCCTTCAGCCACACAGCTGTGTTTGCAGGGCTAAGGCAAGGAGAACCAATAAAGCAGCACAGGACCTGTGGCAGCAGAAAAGAGGCAAGGGGAAGGGACACAACAACATGTAGAAGCAATCAAAAATTGAGATTAAAAAACCAGCAACCCCAAAAGCATCCTCATCTGTTCAGCAATGTTCTTATAAAACTCCTTAGTTTAATTGCAGGAGCATGATTAAGGATAAGGATACATTTCAGCATAGCTCCAAAGAGGCCTGTCACTTGGATGATCAGCAAATCAATTTTCTAAAGGATCTGCTAATAGTGTTTATATAATACTGAGGGAAGAACTACTCTGAAGTACATGCAATCAAATTGATTTCAGTGGAGCCTTCATTATGTTTGCTTTTAAATGCCCATTCTGTGAATGTATAAATAAGTTTCTACTTAGATGGTGATAAAATGTGAACTATTTAGCCCAAACTCATAGCATGATAAAATAATAATGCAACAGAAGATTGACTAAACAATTACACACTTGAAACCGTGACTCACACACAGCGTGAAGATGGTTGGCATTTAAATGTATTTTAAAAATCAAATGTCATTCTAGTAAAAAAAATGGTGCTTCTATCAACAGTGCCTGGCACTGCACACTATCTAGTATGATATAATTGCAAGGGCTATAAGTCACTAATTATCACAATTTTATAGTCAGTTTCCTTAATTCTTTAAGCTTTGGTTTCTGCAGCAATGTGCTTAGACTTCCAGATGTATTTTTAAAAACCCAACCTATATTTGACAGCTAGAATATGACATGACCTGCAAAAGCACAGAGATAAAAAAGGATCTGAGATCAACTCAGATTTTTCATGACCTGTTACACTGGTGAGGGAGTTGTAAGCGTGTACAATAGGAGAACTCAGTGATGGCACTACCTCTTCACCTCTCTTATGTTCTGCCTCATGTGTTCACATTATCAAAACTGGAGCCACAAGTTCAGCACACCTGCAGTATCTTGCTGAGAAAACCTACTTCCATATTTTGTGATTTTAATGCAACTTTCCACAATGACAATCCTAAAATAAATCCTTGCTTTATAGCAATAGCTTTTCAATGGGAAGGGAAGAAAAATATAAAGACTTTTGTCCTTCCTTCACAAAGTGCACTGATGGCTCTCTCAATTTAAACCTACCCTTTGTTTAAAGCTGTTCCCTCTTGGTCTCTTCCTTGTAAAAAGTCCCTCTCTTGTAGGCCCCGTTCTAGCACTGGAAGGTGCTGTAAGGTCTCCCTGGAGCCTTCTCTTCTCCAGGCTGAACAATTCCAATTCTTTCAGCCTTCTCAGGGTGCTCCAAACTGCTGAGCATCTTCGTGGAACTACTCTGGACCCACTCCAACAGCCACGTTCCTTTTATGTTAGGTATTCCAGAGCCAGGCACAGCACTCCAGGTGGGATCTCATGAGACCACAGTAGAGGCGGAGAATCCCCTCCCTTGACCTGCTGGTCACACCTCTTTTGATGCAACCCAGGACATGTTTGGCTTTCTGGGCTATGAGCACACCTTGCCAGGTCATGCTGAGGTTCTCACTCACTACCACCCCCAAGTCCTCCTCAGGGCTGCTCTCCATCCATTCTCCACCCTGGCTGTATTTGTGCTTGGGGCTACCTTGGCCCAGGTGCAGGACCTGGTCCTTGGCCTTGTTGAATGTCACAAGGCTCTCATAGCCTCTCCTCTCCAGCTGTCAAGGTCCCTCTGGATGGCATCCCTTCCCTCCCACGTGTTGACCACACCCATAGCCTGGTGTCATTAAACCCGCCAAGGGTGACCTCGGTCCTACTTTCAATGTCACCAGAGAGGTTTAACAGTACTGGTTCCAATTCTGACCCCCCAGGAACATCACTGGTCACTGGTCTCAACAATCAAGCTGTTGAGCACAACTCTGGGAGTGCAACTATCCTGCTGATTCCTTATCCACTGAGTTATCCATCTGTCTAATCCATGTCTCTCCAGCTTAGAGGCAAGGGTGTCATTCAGGACAGCGGCAAATGCTTTGCACAAGTCCAGGCAGATGACACCCGTTGTTCCTCCCTCATCCACCAACACAGTAATCCTGTTGTAAAAGGTTACCAGATTTCTCAGTGTGATTTGCCCTTATGAGGCCATGTTGGCTGTCACCAATCATTTCTTTCTTTTCCATTTGCCTAAGCACGGCATCTAGTAGGCTTTGCTCCATGATCTTGCATTCAGTTTCCTGGGGTGGGTTCCACAGAAGTTAGCACAAAACTTTTCTCAGGGGAATGCACCATGAGGACAACATAAAAGTCAGAAGCTGCACCACAGAAATTCCAGCCATGTGTAAGAAAACAGTGTTCACAGTGCAATGAGTAAAGTACTGGAATGAGTTCTCAGACTTGCAGAATCACAGAATGGATCAGGTTGGAAGGGACCACAGTGGGTTTCCTGGACCAACCTCCTGCCCAAGCAAGGTCATCCTAGAGCACACGGCACAGGATTGTGTCCACATGGTTCTGGGATATCTCCAGTGAGGGACACTCCACAACTTCTCTGGGCAATCTGTTTCAGTGCTCAGTTACCTGCAAGTGAAGAAGTTCTCCTTCATCTTCAGGAGGAACTTCCTGTGCATCAGCTTCTGCCCATTACTTCTTGTCCTATTGACTGGCACCACTCTAGAAGAGCCTGGCTCTGTCCTCTTCACACCCTCCCTTCAGATGCTGACATTGATGAGGTTCCCTCTCAAGGCTTAACAGGCCCAGCTCCCTCAGCCTTTCCAGAAGGGAGAAGCTCCAGTCCCTTGATCATCTTCATAGCCCTCCACTGGACCTTCTCCAGCAGCTCCATGTCTCTCTTGAACTGAGGAGCCCAGAAGTAGACACAGCTCTCCAAATGTGCCTCACCAGGACTGAGTAGAGAGGCAGGATCACCTTCCCTGACCTGCTGGGAACAGTTTTCCTAATGCATCCCTGGATACCATTTGTCTTCTTGGCCACAAGGACAAACTGCTAGCTCAGGGACAGCTTGCTGTCCAACCATACTCCCAGGTCCTTCCCCACAGAGCTGCTTTCCAGCAGGTCAGCCCCCAGCCTGTGTTGGTGCCTGAGGTTATTCCTCCACAGATGCAGAACCCTGAATTTGCCCCTGCTGAACTTCAGGCAGTTCTCTGCCCATCTCTCCATCTTGCCGAGGTCCCTCTGAAGGGCTGCAGAACCATCTGGGGTACCAGCCACCCCTCCCAGCTTGGTGTCACCAGTGAACGTGCTGAGGATGCATCTTCCCCTTCAGCCAAGTCATGGATGGGTAAGTTAAACAACACTGGGCTCAGTATCAACCCTTAGGGGACACCACTAGTGACAGGCCTCTCCTGTGCCATGGATTACAACCCTCTGAGATCTGCCATTCAGCCAGCTCCAAATGCGCCTCACTGTCCACTCATCTACTCCACGATTTCTGAGTTTGCCTATGAGGGTGTTGTGAGAGACAGTGAGGAAAGCCTTGCTGAAGCTGAGGTGGACAATATCCACGGCTCCCCCCTCACCCATCCAGGCAGTGTTTCAGCTCTCCAACCATGGAGAGTTAATAAGTGATCTGGACGGGACCTTGAGCAGCCTGGCCTAACTTTGAAATTAGGCCTGCCTTGAAGAAGAGATTTGACTGAATGATTTCCTAGATCCTTCCAATCAAAATTATTCTATGAACCTTTTATCATTTCTTTTAACAGGAACAAGACATTTCTGAAGTTGTAATTACTATCAAGGAATACAGAAACCATTCTGTTAATAAAATTGCTTCTTGCTCTCTGCACAACATCACAGTCACAACTTGAATTTTTAACGGGGAACTTCCAGCTGTGAAACCCTGGAAGGTGACCTAGTAAATCAAACAGTATTTGACATTTTTTTGCCTTTATCCCATCAGCTGACTCTGCCCCATGACTTTAAGTGACTCTTTTCAGAGTGGAAATAAGAATAATTCTTACCTGTCTCATGTGAGAGAGATACTTTGCTTCCACAGAAATTGCAAGTGTTTTCCAAACTACAATCACCAGAAGAGTAAGCCTCCCAGAATCCCCAGTTTACAACTTAAATGAGACCTAGTTCCACTTCCTGGTAGATTCACCTCCAGCTGTCAGCAGCTGCACTGGTTATAAATGAGGGGCATGTCACAGGCACTGACAAAGAGGAACGGGTCAGAGTTCCTCTGTTATCTGTATGGAAAACATCCTCTGCTGAGCTTCCTCCTCCTTCTGAAAAATACTTTGCTAAAAGGATATTCATGTTGGGGTGAGGGTAATCCACTAAACCAGAGGTCTGAAGGCTCAATTCAATGTTTTAAATTTGCTTTAATGTAGTATGTGGTGGCTAAGTAAACAAACACGTGTAATGAGCTATAAACTCATGCCTCCGACTCAATCTAAAAGTTACTCATGGTCTAATAAAATATGACAGCTATATTGCCTTGCTTATTAACAAGCATAGCAGTTACTTAAAAGCAGTAGAAATACATTCTTTACCAATTTGGATATAAATCCCTTTAGTAAGTAGATTTTACAACTAATCCTAAGACCAAAAACCCCTCGGATATGTGACAAGCAAATAACATTTAAATAGCTCTCTGCACATATTGTGGGAGGCACGAGACTCCACAGAATAATTTATTTTACACAGATAATGGAGTCACTGTGACTTGTGAGGCATCCAGAATTACAGCCATTGGCAAACACACACAATTTAAAATCTTTCTCCAAATGAATATCATCATGACAGTTCAAGCAAACACAGAGATCCTGCTTAAGTCTATGCTGGAGCCCATAGACTGACTTCTATGACCTTTTTAATTATTATTTAAGCATGGCAAGGTTACTAAACTGAGATATACCGCTTTCCCAATATAAAAGATACAGTTTGCTCCACAGCCTGTGCTGCCTGGTCTAATATCTGTCTGTCAGCATTAATGTGACAAACTTCTGAAAGAAAAGTTGTAAGGGAACTGTCAAGCTATGTTATAGCCAGGGCAATCTGGCTGTGCTCTGTCTTTGAAAAGAGTGGAAATATCAAACTCATTCCTTAAACTGTCCTGACTATAAAACCTTGAGGGACAATGTGCTTAGCTGCTTAGTCAAGAAAAGACATTTTCAAGAAATATGTATAACACACAGCAATAGCAATTGTGCTCCCCTTCATCAAGCCTTAATCTGATTTTATTTTTAAGCACATAATTATCCAACATTCTCAGAGAAATGCATTAATGACTCATTAAAGAACAGTACTGAACTTCAATATCGGTAAAGAACTCAGGCTTGACCAGAAGTCTGTAAGGAAATCACTTGCTTTTCAAGACTAAAGCATTGCAAAGAGGTTAAATTGAGATGACTGATAGCCTTCACTGGAGAGAAGCACAGGTTCAAGTCAGATCATAGATCTCTTTATAGGTTTCAGGTAGGGCAGAGCTCTCCTCCAAAACTAAGTTACAGAAACAAAAAGACACAGATACACAGAGAACATTGATAGATCAGCATACAGTTTGTGACCAAAGTGTTTTGCTCAACTGAATTTCCTATCAAGCCAAACTTATGTGCTTTTCATGTATCTTCAAAATTAAGGCTGCATAATTTATCAAAAAATGCACTAGGAATTTTATGAGAAAGCTTAAGTAAGTCAAAAACCAAATAGTCATCGAATTCTACATCTATAACTCTTTGAGAGCTTCTGAATTTTTTACCTGAGCTATTGAAACTTGAGTGCTAATAAAACACAGACCACATCACCAGGACACTACAGTGACAAAAACTAGAAGTGACAACATCTTATATGTGTATAGCATTTTCTGTCACAAAGCAAAGACGTTTTAGGAATAGTCTTAAATAAAGTGACAGGCAGTACTTGCAGTTTAGTTCCATTATTCACACTTAGCAAATGAGAGAACAATGCATACATAACTTAAGGTGTCTGATAAACATAACACAAAAAGCCATTAGCAGAAACAACACTGAATACAGATTCCAAGGGCTTAATTCCCTGGTGTTTGCAAAAAAGGATGCTTTGATTAAAACTACAAGTCAATATTGGCCTATATTACTCTGTTCAGTCACAACCTACCACTGTTTTTAATTACCAAAAAAGCTCCATCTTCTACTGCTATATTCTCCTTATACTTTATTCTCCTCATACAAGTAGCTGCCATTGCTTTAAACATATACCACTCTTGTTGTGCCAAAAGGCTGTTCTTGGATTCATCTGTGTTCATAACTACATCAAAATACTCCAAAAAGCATCCAGTGTGGTACAGCTTCTCAGGCTGCTACTGCCAATTTTTTCACTGGCATGATACCCCTGATACTTTCTGGCAATCTTTAGGTTATGAAGCAGTCACATGCAAAAATATGCTTGTATGACTTGAAAAAGAGATGGTCAACCATGGAAATTCTTTTGTTTTTAATAATGTTCTTGGTACTTATGAATTGTTTTGCTGTGGCATTATAAGATGGACCACTTTGAAAGGCTCTTTTCTTAAAGCTTTCCTTCAAATAACCAATCTCAAAGCAAGTCTTTTCATCTTAAAATATCACCGGAAGGGAAGGACTCAGATTACTCAAAACCAATATGCTTTAAGAGAATATAGTGCTGCAGGACTCAACACAAGCATTTCCCTTTTTAACTGAGGACAAATAAGGCACAACTTGGTCAACTTCAGTTAACTTCACTTGAGACACCACTTAGTGGAGCTACACTAGAAATGAATGTGGTGTGTCAAGTCTTGTCAGGAGTTCAAACAGACATGACATGGTTCAGTTCAATGTTAACAACAAGCTAAAATCTTAGTTCAAGATCATTTAGGAATGGAATAAAACTGATTAGTAAAAAGCTGTATATAAAGAAGAAAAAGAGCTAAGCACAGGAAAACAAAGTGTCTGTGATAGCAGGAAAATTAACACTGTTCTTGAGCTTACAAGATCAGATGAGGATCTTGAGCTTACAAAATCAAATTATGTAGTCACCAGACCAAATTCTGCTGTTAGTTGTATCATGCACGTCTATAAGGTGTTTCTAATACTGTGACATTACACCTAGAGATAATGTGGTCACTGAACAACCTAAATGCTGTAAAAATTCCTGTACCACAGAGTGTCACATTGGCTTAATGTAGTACATGAAGATTTTCAAGTCCCTTTCTTCCATTTAATATATATGAGTGAAATTACAGCAATAATACAGTAAGATAATTCTTGTGCAGAGTTTAAATGAATGTTTCTGATAATATCTAATTTGGTTTTATTGGGAGGTTTTTTTATGACAGGCACTTCTGGCTACCTATACAAGAAAATCACTCAGAGGCAGGAAAAAAATTATAATATATTCCAGGTATCTGGAGGACTTTAATTAATTTTGTTCACAATTCCTTTAAAATGCTCCGACCAGCTTCATTCTATGTGCTTCCAAAGAGTAGAGCATAGGAATGTATAAACAGTCTTTAACTTCTTAGAAGAAAAGTACCAGAATGGCACAGTGTCCAAAAGTAAAAATCCTCATCTTACTCTCTTATTTTGGTTGTACAGTTTTTATTAAACTTATTAGATCAATATGAACAAAACTCAAAATTCATCTGACTTGCCAGCAGAAAGAAAATTAAGTTTTATTTGATCCACTGTTAAATCATTCCAGATATATGTCCAAACCTCATCCAGCTTCAGGTTAGAACAATACCAAGTCAAATGCTACAGTTTTTTCTTATCCTTTAAAATAATTTACAAAATATAAATTCTTATTCTCAGAAATCTTCCAAAGTGATGGAATGCTCAGATTATTCATCAACTTACTCTTAGCAACAGAATTTCTTAAAAAAAAAAACCAGGCTAATATAATTATTGAAACACTCCTCTGCCATTATTAGAACCTATGTACAATATATTTACTGTCCCTTACCCATATATTATAGTGGAAGAAAAATCAGGTCGCAGGGAAGGAGTAGGAGTTTTGTTTCTTGGGAAGATTTTCACAACTGAGATGTTTAAGGTAAAAGAAACTCCTATGACTCAATACATAACTTACAGAAGAAACCAGACTGCACCAGCTCTTACAGAAAGGATAACAAAAATCCTTGTGTTCTGTGTACGTGGATAACATGGATGCCTAAAAGTTTATTTTGGCAGGGTGTTAAAACTGTTATTCTATGACTTTCCTTCACAAACCATGTATTTTAATAGATTTTTTCTATTTACCAGAAAAGATAGTGCCAGTTCTTTATCTCTTACAACAGAAGAGCTTTTCCAGCCATTTTCCATTTCAATTCCTCAACAATTTTTTAACAGATGTAAGAAACATGCAGCATAAACATAGGTGTACTGAGAAAAGGTTTTCTCTCCTAGTTACCTGCACAGAGTTCTTGTACTGAGGGACTGCTCTTCATGAGTTTATAGACTGAAAGTTAAAAAATGTTTCACTAAGAGTAAATTTGCAGTAACTGCACTCATTTATGGGAGAATAATTTGTCAGATTTGCTACAAGTCCTTTATGAATTCACATGACAATAACTCCAGACTTAAAAGAAGAGGACACAGTGACAGACTTCAAACACATAAAACAACCATTAAACTTGCTGCAGTTTAATTTGTAGCTAGAGATTCAAAGAAGAATGCACTTCTAACTCTAAGCCCCTTGAGGAAGCTGTGGAGTTCTCACTTTTAGAGACCTAAAGGTTTGCAGAAGAGGAGGAGAGAAAACATGAGTAATAATCTAAATTTTACTACTCTTTTTTCTCTTTTTTTCAGAGTAGTGCAGTAGCTGGCTGTTAGAGATCCTTTCCAGCCTTGCAGTACTTGACATCACAACAGCACTTGGCACTACCATCACACCTTGGTATTGTCGTTAATATAAAAAAAGAAAAAGAAAAAGCCAAACAACTTGTAACGTTGTTACACATCCCAGCAAGAGTACAGAATAATTAAATTTCAAAGCATTCTTGCAACAGAAGGATTTCTTTCAGTGTGCAAATACAACTAAGCTAGCAGTTGTACTTCCATTTCAATAAAAATAAATTCTGCAGCTCCCTTGCTTGTTAGTCAAAGGAGGGTTTTTCTTTTAAACATACTCCATCAGGTAGCTCTAGAAGACTCGGTCTATTTTCCAACTGATCCTGTTCCATCCCGAATGCTTACATCACGGAGTTATCGTGTAGCACACATGAAGTGTAATTAATTCTAAAATATGCAATAGTTCAAAAGAATTGCAAGCTATGCATTAGAATGATTTCACATCTTCTGAGTTACACGTTTACGCCTACCACAGACACCCAGCGAGCAGTAAGGAAGGAGCACCAACCCTGTGGAGTTAAATTAACGAAGGTGTACCACAATATGCGGGTCATGTATCAGAAGGACGAGAGAGTTTCTCAATCAACTTTTAAGGAAGTTATTAATGTAGCAATTACTGAAGAGAAAACACCGTTATCTGCCTCATCAGATACGGGGCGGTTTCCCCGTCACAGCGCTCGGTTCGCAGGCAGGAGAAGCAGATGATGTTACCTGGAGAGCTCCCGCCTGGGCACGGCCGGCGCTGAGCCGCGGGCAGCGCCCAACTCCGCCACCAGCGCGGGGCCGGGGCAGCGCTCAGCCCGCTCAGGAGCGCTCCCGGCAGCGGGGACCGAGCTGCCGCGGACCCCGGGCTGCCGCGGCTCCTTGCGCTTACAGCAATGGAATAAACACCGTCCCCCGCGCAGAGGTCTCACGGCAAGCTCCGTCCTCCTGGCCCCGCCGCGGGACGCTGCGCCCCGGCTGCCCGGGCGAGGGGCTGCTCGCCCCCGCCTCAGCCCGCCCCGCTGCCCCGCTCCCTCACGGCACCGGGACCCTCCACACGGCGGCTGGAGCCGCCTCCAGCGCGGGGGCCGCGGGGCTGGGGTACTCACATGCCAGATGGCGAAGAAGATGAGGGCGGCGCACAGGACCAGCGACAGCATGTAGCAGAAGGCGGCGAAGGTGAAGGCCATGGCGGGGAGAGCCCTCCGCGCCCCCCTCCGCCGGGCGAGAGGCGCCGGCGAGCGGAGCGGGCAGCGCGGCGAGCGGAGCGGGCAGCGCCGCGCGCAGCCGGGGCCGGGCGGCCGCCG
>QUSF01000008.1:17041657-17117243 GCA_003676055.1 Chloebia gouldiae | reverse complement strand
CGGCCCGGCCCGCCCGGCCCCCGGCCCGGCCCGCCCGGCCCCCGGCCGCGATCCCCTCCCCGCGGAGGCGCCGAGGGCGGTGGGCGGCCAGCAGGGGCGGGATGCGCTGGGGTCCGGGGCTCGGCGGTGCGCGGCTGGCGGGGGGCTCCTGCCGCCGCTCGAGCGTCTGCAGTCAGAGAGAGCCGCGTGTTTCTGACTGAAATCCTGTCACGACAGCGTGAGAGGAAGGAGCGTAGGCTGGGATCAGTTCAGGCCAGATCTTGAGAAGATAATTATGTGCCTAAACTTGAAGTGCTTTGATGGGGGGTTTTTAAGTTTTTTGGGTTTTTTTCCCTCTCAGGGACAGCTAAAGCGGGTGAAGCGTACCCCAGGCTCAGTGGGTGGACCAGCGGTCTTCTGCTTCAGAGGAGTGTCCGTCCTCTGAAGCAGAGGGGACAGGAATCCAGCTCATGAACCAAAGCAGAGTAGCTCAGCAAAGCAGGATCAGTCTTCCCTTTCCCATCAGGTGAAAAAGGCATTTACTGCTGGAGTAAATAAATAAAGCCTTTCTTAACTGCCACTACTTTCAGGTATATGCAACATCTAAATTGCTGAAGTACATATGTAAAATAATAAAGAAAGAGCAAGCTCCTGCCTTCTCTTATTTTTAATGGATGGATCCATTCATACCTTGTCTTTAACAGCCTCCACAGTTTCTCCAGACTCAACATAGCTGTTTCTGCAGATTTGGTTTAGATTTAACGTCAAAAGTTCTTCCACTTCTTTGGAGCACATCAGCTGGCACAGTACAGCAGGTTTGCAACCAAAAAGTTTTCATGAGAAAATACCAGACAACCATCGCAAGTCCCATTTAAAAATATCTTGAAAACCATGGATGAAAATTATGTATTTTATAAGGAAACATCCTTATAAAACTGAAACAGAATTTCAGCTCACGGCATTTTTTCATTCCTTTTATGGATTAAAGGAATTCATTAACAATAGTGTTTAGAAATTTGCCAGTGGTCACCTGTGAAAGTCAGACTTCATGGCACAAGAGAACATAATTCCATCAAAGCCAAGTCCAGTGGAAGCTTTCTTTGTAAATGTTTCCAATATATTTTTGTTTAAAAGTACAGTATAATATTTGTAACATAATATGCACTTTTATCCTGAGGAAAGAGTGATGATTTGAATCAAGAGTCAAGGCCAGTAATTAATAAACCAATCAGGAATAAACTGATGGATCTAACCTTTCATAATTGAGCTGCTCCAGACTGTACATGTGGTCTGATGCTTTAATTAAGAAAGACAGATTATAGCAAATAGAAATGAGATTTATATTACACAGGGATGCAGTAAACCTATTTATTGTAATTCTCTAACCTTTTAAATTTTTTGTACCTGAAATCCTGTAGAGCATATACTTGTGGAAGTAAATGGTTTGTTCATAGCCACACATTTTGAAAAGAGCAGTAAATGAGGTACAGGCATCATCTTTGGAAATATTTATTTATTTATTTTGCCATGGTTACTTTAATATCTGGATATATATTACCCATGCTAAGAGTCAACACAGAAAACACCTGATGCTTCTAAGAAAATGAAAATAAAACATTTATTTCTGGAGCACTTATATGTATACACCTCCACAAATATATATGCATACATATGAAAAATATAAATTTACTATAGCTATCATAAACGACTGAAACAGAAACAACCTTAAATCTCAGTTTGGCACCACACTCCAAGGTGAATATTCCCCTGTTTTCACTCTCATATTCATTAATATTTCAGCTATTTATTTGGAGCTCTTCAAGTAGCACACAGGCAAAACACTTGTTTCTGATTTTACAAGGAGACAGTTCCACAGCCAAAGACTTCCCAGATCACAGAGGCTTTCCTGATACTGACTTTGAAACATACATTGCCCCTAGCCATATTGCTAGCCATTAATCACTGCTAGTGGCTGTCAAATTACAAAAGATTCTGACATACAGAGAAGGCAAGAAATCCATAAAGATGCATTTAGAACATTTTTGTCTCACTGAGTTCTTCTTACATAATACCATGAGAATACCTTAAGTATCCTCAGATGTTTAAGCCATGGAGAGAGATGGAAAGACATACCCCTCACTCAGCACATCTCTGATTTGCACTCAGAGATTTGTCTGAGTAATCACAAAAAATCTTCCTTATCTCTATCTCGTTACAAACTCATTATGGCTCTCTGTGGTATGAGGACCTTACAGCAGGGAGCTATTTCTTTGTCATTTATGAATGAGACTACTGCAAATCGTGAAGCAAAAGGTGAAAATAATATGCATGTGCCTGACTATTTTCTCTCTGGTTTAGGCCCCCGTGAGCACAGCAGGAACACCAGTCTGTCTATTAGCTCCTCATGCACTTCCATGGTCTTGGTCCTAACCTTCAAATAAACTAATGGACTTGATCTGAGCTGCATGAGAAATTACAGTCCAGCACCCAGCTGTGCTCCTTTGAAATGATGTACAGCACAGCAGCCAGGATGGAAGGTGAGGTAGCTGAGGGCAGAGGGTGTGGGAGCTGAGACCTGCTGCATTATCTGCTCAAGGCACGTGGAATGGGCAAACCAGATAAACACAGAGCACAGGATACATATAAAATATATTTTTGCTTTTATGAAAAACTGTTGCTTTCAAAACCTGTTATTCTAACGCTTCTTTAGACCCATGTGAATTTCTACTACTAGAAATAAAAGGCTCAGAGGTTCTGCAGCACTCTCAGGAAATGCAGTAATTCCTGCTCTCTGATGTTCAGCAGCTCATTTTAGCAGCCACAGTCTCAGATTTAGCACCTCATGTTTCACTCTTCCATCTTCAAAATCTCACCAATGCTCCTGCTTCCTCCATGGTATTCCCAAACCATTTCCAGAAGGGATCGCTCTCTCTCTCTGTGGCTGACACCTGTAACTCAGCAATGCAAAATTAAAAATAATCAGAAAGCTGAACCATGAGATGAATGGCTGAAAGCAGAGAGTCGGTAAGAAATGGAAAGTAAATTTTGTTCAGACTGTTTTTAAGAGTTTGTATTCTCTCCTCTCATCATTAACCAGAGACTCTTTTTTTCAAATATATTTGATGATGGGTACACAAGACATTTCAAGCTTGACAGCAGTTCCTAGCACAAGTTTTTACACGAGCTGGCTTTGTCCCACAGTACCCACAAACAGATAATGATGGTACATATGTAAACCCTGTGGAGAAAAGGGTTTTACAAAAGATTGTGAGGGCTCTTGCCTTCCTTGAGCAGATTAAATTTTGGAATGCTAGTTATCCCTCTTTGTATTTGGTGCTTGTAAACAGAAAGAATTTCTCTTTATTTTGCATATTTGTTGAAAAATATGATTGCAGTATGGTCTGATCCCAGTTTCGCACATAGTCATCACAAGCAGATAGGTGGTGGTGCTGCATTTTTACAAGTAGTACTGAGATGCTGATTTTCAAAGCTATCACTCTGCAAATGTGACCATAGCTCAAAGCACAAACAGGATCAGGGATTTTTTTACTTGAGGATGGTTTTTACTTTGTGAAGACCTCTATGAAGGGACCATAAAAATTCAGTCACCAGGTAAATAATAACAGAGAACATCTGGTGAGCAGCAGACAGCCCTCGAAAACAAACAACGTCCAAATGTGAAAACAGATTGTGAAAACAGATTTAATAGCTTCACGAGTTCAGGATGTCCTTACATTAGCAGGTCTCAGAGCACTTGATTTTGTGTGAAATGACCTTTTGTGCTAGATAATGGAAGAATTCGAAGGTACTTAAAGAAATTTCCAGTGGCTAATTTACAGAACAGCATCGGAGATGAGAAGGGACTGCTAATGAGTCCTTTCAACTCCCAAATAATTACCACAACTGGATAAACCTAAAGGACAAATCTTTATAAGGCTTATAGTCCCTGAAGTGGGAGGCTAAAATCACCATAAATCCACCCACAAGGTGATACACCACAAGGTGATCAGCGGAAGTAGTTAATAGTTTTAAGATTTATATATTATTGCTACATTATTGTTGTTTAAGTGTAACATGTTATGGAATGCCTGTTAGAGTAAAAGCCATTATAGTAATTATAGTAGAGAACTCTCATTCACAGATTATTTTTTAATAATACATGTGACTCTCTCTTTTGTGAAGCTTAAGTAATACTAAATTATTTATAATGCTTATATAGAAATTGCCATCATTGGGCTTTACTGCTAATATCCTACAGAGATTAATAGAAGCATTTCATACCCTTGTGCATTATTATTTCAGATTATCTGCAGATTCTAGATGAAATTACTCTGTTATTTCATGGTCAGTTCATTTTCAAAAGGTTACCTTTGCAATAATAAAGGCAAGTGACATTTTGGTAATGAAGTCTCATTTTCAGATACCAAGAATAAGATAGTTCACAAACCCACTGACAATAATCTCATTTTACTGCCATCTGTTCCCACCTTTTTTTGTAGGACCTGGGTGAATAAATTTTAAGTATACTATCATAAGATCACAGGAAAGTTTATGTCAGAAGGGACTTCAGGCCATCTCTAGTCCAACCTCCTGTGCAAAGCAGTGACAAAGGCAAAGTCAGGCTTATTGCTCAAGGCTTCATCTGGACAAGTCTTGAAAGCTTCCACGGACAGAGACAGTCCAGCTCCTCTGGGCAGCCTGTTCCACTGCCTGCTTCAGGTCATCTTCAGCAGAATTGTCAGGTCCCAGCCTGCTTCATTGCCAGGCCTCATTCCCTGCTTAGTACACAAGTTTACATTTGTCCCTGGTGAAGTTTGTAAGGTTCCTGCTAGGCTATAAACTCCATATCATAGAAATCCACTTTTAAAAGCATGGATTCATATGGGATACAGAAATATTCCTAAAGAGCAAAGTAAGATGTTTCAGAGCATGACACAACAGTTGCTTTGCTTCTACTGCTCCCTTGACAGGCCGTATCAGAATTACACAGAATCCCACTCATGTGGCCATCCCATAACGGCCACTGGCAAAACTGGGGCTTTGGGTTTGCAGCTGAGATCACCCAGCTGAAAACAAAGTGATCTCAGTACTGTTCTGTGCCATGCTCTGATAACCAGCACCACAGAGGCAGGACACACATGCTGATTCTGCACAACACCAGTGATCTACTAGCAAATAGAAGAGTGTTTGTCATCAGGGAATCTGTGACTTTTCCATAACCTGCAGGGTTAGTGAAGCAACTTTGTGAGCATAGATACCATTCCACCCCTTAATTCTTAAGATATGCTTTTCTCCTCTATTACTCAAGCCTCCTCTGTCCTTGTAGTGCACAGTTCTTTCCCATTAGCCTGTTTTCCCCTTATCTTCTTGTTAGCTCATAGTCTCAGTCTGGTCCATCTACTGCCTCTCACTTCCATACCTCCTCCAAATCCAGCTTTTATCTGCTGGGAGCTCATCAAGACTGCCTCATCACCTGTGATGAAATATCTGACAGGATATTAATCCCTCCCAGAAAGACAGAATCTCTGCCCTTGGTTCCAGGACAGAGTAGAAAGAGCAAGTGGAAAAAGAAATTGCAGGGGAGGTCCTGCTTTAAATTGAAATGACTGGGGAAAGTATTTGCTTAATTACAACACATCTCTAATGTTTGTGTGTGTAATTTTCAGAAGGATTAAAATTAGACAAAAAACCCATAATTATTCATGGCAACAGTAGAAATAATCTTCATCATACTAAAGTTACCTCCTTCCAGATGTGAAATCCTTCCAATACATGGAATGTAGGAACCTTCCATAAATTAGTAATGAGATTTTCAGCATTGGCAAAATATCACCTGTGTGTTTTTCCCAAGAAGATTTTTCTGAACTGGTCAAGACCTTTATTCTGGGGGGGAAGCCAAACATAAAAATGGGAGCCCATGAAGGGAATAGAAAGTAAGATCTTAACATGGAATATCTGAAGCAGTCTTAATTGCCTTTGACATTACCTATTTTGCTTCAAATCAATACATGGAAAACATACAGAAGTAATTCCTGCTAACATTGCTTAATCCTGCCAAGAAGGAATTTAATTTGTGTCTGTGCTGGGGAGAGAGTAGGTTACAACTTCATCAAGTCTGAATAACTGAATTCCATCAAAGAAATGAAAAAGGAATGACAAATTTTTTGAATCAGCTTTCTCATACGAAATCCTTCATTAGTCACTGAAGACCCTGCAGACCTCTAATAAGACAATTTGCATAAGATATGCATTTGTCCAAACACTGAAATAACATTCTGGGCCAGATTCCTCTGATTTTGACAATGTTTCAATTTTTTCCCACCCTGTAATACTCTAGTAATCTCCAAGACCCGCTTGTGCTCCCACCCACTGCAGTCTGTATCAGATCACACCCCATGGCTCCATCACTCTGAACAGAGATACCAGAACAAAGTCAAATATGCAATGCCCTTCAAAAGTTCTTCTTCTCAGAGGATGATTAAATTATCTCAAATTAAACCAAATGCTCTTTCTCTTTGTCTTTCTGTACTGAGACTGATACTGAATGCTCATCCCTGCTGTCCCAAAAATAACAATCTGTTGCAGAAAACCTAGACCTGGTGTCTTTGCTTTAGGAAAGAATTTAGGAAAAATAATTTAGGAAAAAAATCAGTATTCCACCAAACTGACATATGTGTTCTCAGTGAATTAATGGTCTTAGTCATTTTTAACTTGCACGCATAAATGAATAGCTACAATATGGTCTGCATAGCTAACAGTGTTGACTAATGAATATATAAACATTAAATTATGGCTTTATTAATTCAGAAAAGTTGTTTTTGATACAGCTTTATGACAAGTGGGCTCATCTATGGCACAAAAGGAAGGCGAAGCCACACAGGGGTACAGCAGCATGTGCTGCAGTAACAGTAGGAATTATGTGGTTGCCATCAGCTCAGGTCCCCTATAGCCCTCTTTCCTTGTGCTCTAACTCATTAAATTAGTATCAGGTTTGTCTGTTCTCTATTTAAAGGGAATAAATAAATTAGTTGCCAAAAAAAACCATGACTTGTATTATTAGCACATCAGCAGTGCAACTCTTTATCAAACAATGAATTTAAACCCTCTCCAAACTTATCCCCTAAGCTTTTGTAACTTTGAAACATATTCCTCATGTTAAACCAGAGAAAACAGAAAACCCATAAATAGGGATATTTTTAACTGTAGGAGTAAAACTAATGATTATAGTGCTGTGCATCACTTAGAATTTCTAGTCACTTCAGCTAAAATCCCTTATAAAAACTATTTTAGCATTTGACAACAAGTACTGAAGAATTCATATTGTAAATTGGAAAAATATCAGAAGAAAAGGTTGGAGGTGGCAATGGAGGAGTTGGGAATGTGTTTAGCAAGAAATCTCATGAGAATGCTGTGCTGAAAGATCATTTTTATTCTAAATATAAATCTTTAATACATTAGCAATGCTGGCTTTAACATCCTAATATATTTTTATTGCCAGTCTGAAGAAGAACAAGCAAGCCAAGGTGATTGTCTGCAATTTACCTATCTCTTACAAAGAAGAGAAGGTTTGAAATCCTGTTTAAAGGTTCCAGTGCATTTTGTATTGCAAGTATTTCAGTTTCTGTTCTGCCTTCTGTGGTGCCAAGCAATAGGACAAGAGGCAAGAGGGGGAAGCTGGAACACAGGAAGGCCTCCCCTGCAAATGAGGAAGAACTTCCTTACTGTGCAAATGACAGAGCACAGGAACAGGTCACCCGGGGAGGTTGTGAAGTCTGCTTCCCTGGAAATATTCAAAAGCTATCTGGACACAATCCACCTGCTCTAGGATGACCCTAGGGAGGTTGACCCACTGTAGTCCTTTCCACTGTGATTCTTTTGACCCACTGTAGTCCTTTCCACAGTGATTCTTTCCTGTAATTCTTTTTCTTTAAGTTACCTTGAAATGTCTAGATAAACTTTCCTAAACCACAAGATAAGTTTGGGTCTAGATCTTTAACATATTCCATATGCCTTCTGTTTAACTCAGTTTAACTCTAGCAATAGTTAGGAGAAAAAGAGTTTATGATGTCATAAGTAAAAAACCTGCCCTTGTGCCTATTTTTATTTGTGTCATTCAAAGTCACCTTTTTCCCAATCCTGGATGCTTTGTACCTACATTAAACATTTAGTACAAGCTTTCTTTTGTTAAACCAATTGTCATTTTACTGTGACAGAAGTGGCTGAGCAGTGACAAGTTCCAGCTCTAGTCATCTGTTCTCCTCAAATGGAAGGATCTGTGCTGTTTCCTAAAGCTTTTACGTGTCACTCAAAGCTCTGAAGCAGCTGTTCACTGGAAGATCAATGAAACACAGGTCTCAGAGATTACTAGAGAAATGGAAGAGCTAAATAGGATCTTAACTAGTCATTACCTGGGAAGAGAACTATGACTCAGATCAACTTCAGAAAGTTAAACAGCCTTTTAGAAACTATCGTGACTCACAAGCACTGCACACACACGCACTCATACACACAGAGTTTTCTTCTCTGTTCAAGGCATTTAGTTCTTCTATAGAGAAACTCAGCTCTCATCTCCTTGAACCTATAACAGCCTTATATCAATGTAATTACCTTGACATCATCCAGCTCTCTGATTCAGAGAAATAGATGCTATATGTGTGTTTCTTGCTGACTGGGCTACATAAATTGTTGACCTATAAACTTTTGTGAACAACACATAACAGAAATTGGCTTTTTTTTTTTTCTTCCCAAAGAGATTTTGTAAGAGTTTGCTTTGGATTGCAAGTAAAGCAATTCTCAAAACCAAATGAACTCCAACTAGGTTTTCTTTGAGGATATAGTGTTCAAAAAGAAAAAAAAAATCTTTTTCAACAATTATTCCATTGAGGGGTTATTTTGGCTTATGAAGCATTCATTTTAGTGACAATAATTCCGTGTCCATTGAAGCAATTAACATAACCAAAGCTATTGAGTTAAGCCGAGCCGAGCTGGGGGACTCAGGCTTGAAATGGGAGCAAATATGATATTTTAGCTGTACAGGTGTTTCCAATCCATCAGTTAGTGCTGTAATTTACAAGCATGCTGCCTTCTGAAAGGTACTTTGAACTTTCAGGGAACTGAAAATCAGAAAGCACTTTTGCTAATTTGAACTGCAAAAGGGTTTTCCACTGTGATGCTCTCAGTATGACCCATGTGCACTCAGTGGAGATCATCCTGTAGGAAAAGGTAACACACTAGACAACCTTCTGAATTTCTACACATATTTGTTCTGGCCTGGAAGGAGAAGCTAATTTGTGATAATTAGGGTGTAAATTTCCAAGCACTGCAGCTTAGCTGCCCTAGTTCCCACTAATGCCACTTGTCTTGCTGGGAGAAAGCAATCTGGCTTTGAATGACTATAAGCTATTTTTCCTTTAACACTGAGTTTGTCCCCAGCAAGAATAGTGTGAATTAGTGAAAGGGAAATTCACACCCAATGTGAGTTTCTATTAACTTTCTTCTGTTAAAGTGCCCATAAATAGAGCAGGTGGCTGGAGCAGACTGACAAGGGTAATAGATGCCCAGAAAGGAAAAAAATTCTATCACAAAAGTAGCATAAGTCACTAGGAAAATGAATTAAGATGAGCTATGTCCAGAAGTGGTGTTACTGAACTCATTTCACCTTAAAGAGGAGGAGGTAGTGCATCCCAAGGAAGGAAGGAAGGAAGGCAGAATTACTGCAAATGACCTTAAGTAGCTGAGCAAACAGTTTGTTGTGCCTGCTAACTAACTACCCAGCCAGGAGCCAAGAGAGCTGAGCCTGGCAAGGTGTGCCCTCGCTGCCGAGAGCCGGCACAGCGGCTGGGAGAAGCTCTCCTCTGAAGGTTCTTTACCAGACTGACTGAAATGAGCAAATCCAATTCTTATCAGAAAAGTGCCCGCCTTGCAAAACTCAGAAGCATCAGATTCCCCTGCTAATCATCTTGGTGCAAGCAAAGAGGAACAAAAAACTTAATTATCCTTCTGCTCCAACAAATGGCACCTCCACACGAAAATCCAGAGACTGCACTGGGGACTGCCTATGCGTTTGCCCATTCCAGAATTATCCTACATGGATTATTTCATCCTGCAGGGCTGCCAGGCCTGAATTGAACCCAAACACATTAGACTGTTTGCAGTTCTTTGATTGTATTTATCAGCATTATTTGTTGTCAGGTGTAGAACTTTATTTTAAATCAATAAGAATATGCTCTTAACTACAAAAGCACATGGAAACTGCATGAAATCTTCCATTGTTCCCCACTACATGACCAGGGTCTTCTTTAAAAAGATAACTTTAAATTTAGAAATCCCAGTTGTTAGAACACTAATTTAAGAGTGCTGCAAGGCAAAGATACATTCAGCTTGTTTGAATTCCTAGGCAAGGTATGAAACCAAACTGGGGGGAGTCTCCAGATAAACCAAGAGCAATTTCCCTGACTGTATTTTCGTCCAAAGCTGCACAGATCAGAGTTGTATAAACTCACTTTATGCATTTGTTATGTCTTTCTTATTTAGTGTCTTCTGTCTCTGAACACCATACATGAATTCCAAACCCTGAAAATCTGAGGTATCTGAATTTATTGTCATATTATGTTGTGAAAGTGGATTGCCATACAACTTCATATCTGAATATTTCTCAAATTCACAAGTGCAGCAGATATTCTCCCTTCTGTCCATACAACTTCTTCAATGAAATTCTGCTTCAATCTGCAAGTTTTATGGCATCTCTATACACTGTGAAAATGTGCTTCTCCACAGAAGTAATATTTTACTACCTTTGACAGTAATAAAAATGTTTCTTACATACTATAGAACATTTTGAGGCAGTCTGAGATATGCATGAAATGTCCCTCCAGGAAAGTGAGTTTCTGTAAGGAGACTGGCACACATTTGCAGTCTGGTTTATATTGCAGAAGTTGCTGTAATCTCAGACTGACTACATATTTGAGAAATCCTGAAAGACAGATGAGGTTCCAGAAGACTAGTAAAGATAAAAGTCATCTTAAAAAAAAGGAATAGCCTTGGAACAGTCAACATTTTGGCATATTTAATTGTTCATTCCATTATTTTTCTCTTGATTTTAATTAAGCAAGTATCCAGAAGAGAGCAATAAAAAATAGCAAGGACCAATGATTAATCAAAGGAAAATTGTATGAAACTAAACTAAAATTCTTTCTATAACAAAGTAATAGGTTTTGGGAAGAAGAATGAGCAATTAAAGCCATATATGCTAGCTCTGCAATCTGTTTCACAGTGCTGTCTGACTGTTCCCACTCTTCCTATTGTGTATTTAATTATTCCTACCTAAATGAAGTAGCTCTCATTTTAATTTGTTGAGTTGTGTATACTTTTGACACTGATTTCTTGAACTCTTATGATGATTCTCAATTTACATCCTACCCCTTCAAGGGCAGTTAAGGGATCCTCTGCAGCTGATGGCTGGATGCTATTTAATAATCCTCTCTACCTTGTTATCTAAAATGTTAGTGGAAGTTTTGAATAGTGCTAGACTTGAGGTACGATCCTGCAAATCCCATGTGCAGAATCCTTTCATTTTGATAATAAATCATGGTTAGCAAAACCAGCTGCATTTTCCCAACACGATGCAGCAGTACTCAGAAAAATAGATGCATGTTTTATCACAGAGGGAACAAACTGAATTATATCAATCCAGAATGAAAACAGAAAACATATTTGAGATAATTCAGGAGATATTAGAGTTATTTGCCTCGGACATAAAGCAGAAAGGACTGAGCTCATTCCATGAAAAGAAAACTCTTCAGACACACATGAAAACATAAATGTAAAGTGGTAGTAAGTATGGAAATACAATATTCTCTATCGACCACACACAGGGCAAAATATAATGGTCTGAAACTACAAAAAGTGATTTAAATTAGGAGGTAGAAAAACTACAAAGAAATGGAAGTGAGAATACATCACTAAAGTTGCATATTTCCAACATGACATTAATGGTAATGTAAAAATGCCAACCAAACCATGATTCCATAGCCCATATTCAAAACTCTCATGCACACGGATCCAGGGATATCTTCTGCTTCCTCAGCTTGTTCAAAGGCCCAGCTAGCCTGACCTTGGACACTTCCAGGGATGTTGAGCTGACAAGGTTTAAGAGCTATGGAGACAGAAAAAACACAGCAATCCTACTGGTGATTGAGGAACCATCCAAATCTATTATTTATAGTCTTACACAGTTTTTGATGGTGTAAAATATGGGTTTGAAATCATTATTTTACCCTGCTATTGTGAGAAGCCAAAAGTTCAAGGGTGTAAATTTTCTCTAAAGAAATCAATGATAATGTAGAGTCTACCTACACAAGGTACTTATGCAATCCCCATTATGGCAGTATTAGTACTCTTCCCAATATTTAATGTACTTCTCTTCACAATAATGCTGTAAGGTCAGCAAATCTGTGAAAACACACAATCAAAAATACAAGATTTGGGAACCCAAAGAGAAAATGCTCAGTAAAACAATCATGAACAGTAATCCAGTAGTATCTCCTTGGAGGAAATCACATTTCTAGCTCCCGTTCTTAACATTTCTGATCTGCCCAGATCACTGAATTCCAACAAATAGGGCAGGCTGTACATGAACAGATGAGTGCAGCATGTGCCATCAGTGTAGCACAGAGAAGGACAGGTGCTGTTAGACACTTACCAAGCTGTTAATATGCACATCATTTGCTCTTACCTGAGTCTTGGTCATATGACAAGGCGTTTTCTTCCTGCTGACTGATACAATAGCAACTGCCTGTAAGAACATGCTGTTCTGAAAAGCTGAGCAGGTCTGTTGTTTGCCTGTTTTATCCGAGGAGTGATTACATTTAAAGTAGATAAATAAGCCTGGAAATGCTACTTATTTAGGCATGCACCTACTCAGCTGAACTTATAATTCAAATAATCAAATTATTTTATGAATCTGACACTAAAATTACTTACCAGAATCTACAGGATGAGAAGTCATATCTCACACCTAGGTTCTCTCCTTAGCTGAATGACTCGTTCTCTCTCTTTATGGTCTGATTTTTCAAAGAAGGATTTAAAATTTAGAAGAATAGAAATCCAAGACTGGGCATGCAGGGCAGAAAAAAACAAACTCATGTGATGACCATCTCAGGAAGGGTTGAGTGTGTTACATAAGTACACAACTAGTAGCTCACAGTTAATAGATTTCTCAAAGTGTCTGTCAAACTGCAATGCTATTTTTCTTTGTATGTTATCAAATGAGGATCCAACCCTGAAGAACTTCCAAAATACCAATAATACTTACATGTTATGTACAAAAATAATAGGATTTACTTCTTTGAGTGTACCCACAGCTCTCATGAGTGTGAACCATTCAATTTAGGACGGCTTTTGAATCAGATCAGATTACAGATTTAAACAGATTATGTTTAAATCTATACTCAAAGAACCATTAGAGAATATATTTTGTGTTTCATTTTTATTTAGCAGAGGATTTTTTCTTAAAAACCTGGAAGATAGCTGAGTTCCAGCTTCTCCAAAAGAACAGAGGCAGCTACCTTTCTTATTCTAGGCTTGAAAACATTTTGTATGGCCACTGAGAACTCCTTTAGATACTCCAACACTGATTTCAGCAAAAAGTCTTTCCACAATGCAAATATCAGGATACTTTGGAGCTGAAAAACAAAGCCTTCAGTTAATCCAATTCTGCAAATACACACAGCTTCCTGAATTAAGTATTAGAGAGTGTCTTCCTGGGCATGAACTCTGGAGTCTACAGCACTAAGTAGGGAAGGAAATGGGATGACAACTGGCAGGAGAAAATCTGCTACTGGCCCATACATATACTTTTGTGGAAATTTAACCCCAACTTCCAGCACTGCAACTCTTGAGAAGCAAGGAGATATCTTAGAAAATATCAGTGATAGAATGAACTTACAGATGTTAAACTGAAAGTATGCATAATAACTGTTAAACTGAGAGTATGCCTAATAACTTAAATTTTATGAGCATGGACCTCGATGTTGCAATTTTAGCAGAATTATGCAGATTTGGTGCCCCCTGCTGTCTTTTACTACCAGAGTGACCCATGAAAAATATAAGTGATTAAATACACTAAACTGCACAAAACACCCCCAAAGGGCAAATTAAGGATGCTGTTCAAAAAGGCACATTTAATCTAGAGTGTGAGTTCACAGACTGCTTTGGTGAAGCACCCAGGAGCTGAGAAGAGCAGAGCTCTATGTTGGGAATGACCACAAAGAGGAAGAACATTGAGTGCACCATGGCCAATGGGAACCACACAGAGAGCTGAGCTTCAGCCTTGGCACACCTCCATTGCTTCAAACCAGGACCACAGAAAAGACTCAGATTCTTGTGGGGATAAAACCACATGAAATCCCTGTGGTCTCTCTTTTCTTGCTCAACACTGGCTCTGCTATATTCCTCCTCTCACCCCCAAACAGGAGAATTTAAACAGACTCTAAATACTTCTCCATGATGGGAGAATCTCAAAATCTCAAAAAATGTGTGGTGTACCCAGATACACACTGGGTGCATCTACACAAGTTTGTGTCATCAACTGAAGTAGAAGACACGCTCCAGGAGCACACCCATTACAGCAAGCTCCTACAGGGACAAGCCCAGAGCTAATCTGAAGTACAACCCCTCCAACACACTCAGCACAACTGCTGCTGTGGCAGCACAACCTGCTTCTCTCTCCAGAGAAAACCTTCCTGGGCCACACTGCACGCTAAAGGGACTTCAAATGAGACTCACCTGCTGAATCCCACTGCCTCAGAGGTGGTGGTCTCACCTCTCCATCCCCCTAGATCCTTGTTGCCAGTCCACCCATTTCATAAGCTTAGCAACCTTCTGGCTTCTTGCTTAACATTCTCACTTAAAAAAGTAATCTCTCCCTCTTTCCCACCCCCCAGGGCTGGTTTTCAGATGGGTCAGTTTATTGTATGGTCATGTGGGTGCTTGGTCTGATGTAAGAGGGGGAGGAATGTCCCTTTGGCAGCAGTACAGTCTCAGATTGACTTAAGCTAATTGTGAAACTTCTGTCCTAAATCAAATAAGGCCATGAGGTGCCAATGGGTGCAATTGCTTGTCCAAACTAACAGAGCACATTTCCAGCACATCTGGGTTGAATCCTGTTACAATCAATGGCAAAGATATTATATCACTAACTTTTTAAATGTCTATGTTGGTCTCTTGCCCATTCTTCACACTCCTACAGGAATACTACACAATGTAAGTGATGATGAAGCAAAGCACAGTGCTCCATCTGAACTTCTGCAAAGCAGCAGACAGGAATTTTCCAGGAAGAATATCTATTTAAGTGACTCCCTACTGCAAATCAACTAGGCTACCAAGGCTATCAAGTGATGACTTTGTCTGCTTAAGCTCAAAGACAATTCTTTAAAGGGGCCTTCATTCAGTAGTCACAAGTAATCAATCAGTCAGTTATTTCCTCCCTTGGCTATCTGTGCTTGAAGATGGAAAAAGAACCATAAAAACAACCAACCCCCCACCAAAAAAAAAAAAAAAAACAAAACAAAACCAAAACAACCCAAATCTAAACAAAAAAACTCCACAGAAAAGGGACAGTCCTGTCTTGCCACAACAGGAGTGTTCAGTGACTTGAGACTGGTGCCTGTGTTCCTGAAATCATGGGTGCTAAAACAGCATTATGCTGTACTTCAAGCAGATGTGCAGCAGAGGATGCTTCATCATTTCGTACTCTCCTCAGGTTGGAAAGCTTTTAGGACTGACATTGTATCTGTGAGTCACTGACTGCTCTGGAAAGGCTTACTGGTGAATAAGATGAAATTTCTGTCATTTATAGTGTCTGAGAAGGTTTTACAACTTCAAGAGAAAAGAATTTATTCAGTTTCTCTGACACTTATTTATACATACAAGTTTTAAATGGCCTTTTTCAACTCTTGAACTGCTGTGACTTATTGAGATGGTATGATCTGTATTACATCTGCTGTAGCACTATTTAAACAAATATCCTTAATAAAATCTTGCTCACTCCCGTCATCTAGAAATCCTATTTTGTACTTCACACATTTTATTTTCATACCTCAGAATTCAAAACACCAGAAGGCAGGAGTTTGGTCTGGTAACTATTAAATTAGTTGCAACCTGATACAAAATCAGCTTGCTTACTATATTCTTTATATTTGTCCGTTTTTTCAGTGAACTGGCTGCAGGGACTGTCTAAAAATTCACTTTATCTCCTCTAAATGTTGTTTAAGTCAGTGGTCTGCCCTCTGTTCACCTTTTTTCAGTGTGAAACATAGCCACACAGAGCCATGTAAGGGGTTGTGCAAGAAGAAGATTATGAGGGTGGATCCACTTGTTTTGATCTCCCAACAGAGCACTGTGGCTCACTCTGCTACCACCAGGCTGTGGGGCTGCCCCTGCAGCTCTGGCTCTTTTTCCACTCCTAAGCTCTTTTCTTTGTCCCCTTTT
Source organism: Chloebia gouldiae (assembly GCA_003676055.1). Lineage (NCBI taxonomy): Eukaryota > Metazoa > Chordata > Aves > Passeriformes > Passeridae > Chloebia > Chloebia gouldiae. The sequence continues at coordinate 17,100,776 of QUSF01000008.1, read as the reverse complement.
CTTGTTTTTCTCCCTGAAATTAATAAATGAATGTGCATGTCTAGCAGCCACCACTTGCAATGAGTCAGACCTCGATGTTCTTGAGAGCGAGGAGCCAAATTTTAACTGTTGAATGAACTTGAGTGCTGGAAAAGCTGTGTTGACATAGAGAGTGTGGAGGTTTAAGTCAGACCTTATTATCACAAGACCTCAGGGCACTGGCTAATCAGCAGGGGTGTAGCTTTATTGGGAAAAGTGTCTTTTATGATATTCATGTCTGTATCAGAAACATTCCATTTCAGTGAGACACCAGAGACACTTCATGAGCCACTGGAGTGCTGCATCACAGCAATTAATAATAATTACTGGGAAACTCTCTTCCGTGCCAAGCCTGGGAAGGGATAAAGCACATTACTGCTCATATCTTTCAAGTATGCTCTTCCCAACACAGAAACTAAGGTAAATATCAACATACATGGCAGATTTCTTTCTTCTCTCAGCATACTCTTTTTCTGTAATCCAAGTATTGGGACACATTTCTTCCATCTACTACGTATCTTTTACCTAAAAATGCAGATTTGTGCACTGTGAGTTGTAGTTTTCTCCTCATAGGATAAGAAATCACTTTTGGGACAAAAAATCGAGAACAGGGGAGCAAAAAACTCCAAACTCAGTTCACAGTGTAAACAGACGACTTTGCACTTACTCCACTTTTTGGACATCCTGTCTAGAATAGGATGGCAAATTGCCCTAGGCTTTGTTTATGCTGGCTAGCAAAATATGATATAAACAAAGCAGAAGACAAACTGGTTTCTAATATGATTTGCCCAGTCTTTGAGGAATAAAACCAAACTTTTTAACACTAAATCCAACACAATCAACCAGCCAAACTAGTGGAAGGATTGAAATGAGCTATATATAATTCAAAAAACCAAACCAAGAGTAGGCATCAATGACCCAGAACTAGAATTCAAGAATTCAAGTCATTTGAGTATAAAATAAACAGCAGAGGGACACCAAGCAAAATCAAATTTCTGCATATCCATATTTCAGGGTTAGATTAAAGAACAAAGTATCTCTTCACCACCTCCTTCTGGAGACTAAACCAGGATTGACCCAAGTGTATACATGTGTTAGTATATCAGTAAGCACCAGCATATATTCTTCTGTTAGAACAACATTTTATCATATTTATTTGTTCTTATCAGAAGCTGGAAGACAAAAGCACTCTTCATCCTGCAGTTAACAACGGGTGACAAGCTGTTAGCAACAGAGTAAACACTGCACTTTATCAAGCATTACTTCATTTTCACTCCTCTGTTTCCATCTTTTTGTGTCCTTGTAAAGACTGGGAAGCAGGTGTGAAACAAGGACTACTAAACCTTACAGAATTCCAAGTAATAACATCCAAACCCTGTTTTCTCATGATAAACAAGTTTAGCTCCAACATGTGTAGTTGTTTTAAGGTATTTTTATCCTGAATTCAGCATTTAAGATTCTTATGACAATTCAGTATTTCATATGATCCTATTAAATATGAAACACTGATGATCATAAAAATAAAAAAATAGTGTGAAATAGGTAATATTGATGTTCTTGCAAAGTGATGCTGTAGCACAGCCATTCAGCTTGTGTTTCTGTACATGTGTGTCTTGATTCTCTCCTCACCACGATATGGCTGGACTTGCCAGTATGTCTCATTTCTCCCCTTCTGGCTGCAGTTTCCCTGTATGAAAACTGGGTAGGGTAGAGATGAATAAAGGGTGGGAATACAGATGTCACCCCAGCTCTGGATGAAGACAAGGCACACACTCAGGGACCTGGAGCACACTGCTGAGGCATAGAATATAACCACAGCTAATGCAGCCAAGACAGGGCCTTAGGCAGCAACTGACTTTGCAGCTCTGTCTAATCTCCAGGCTTATAAGGGGATGCCTTCTGACATTGCCCCTTTTGTTGTGTAATTCTTCTTACCTGCAAGAAAAAGCTTCAGCAGTTCCCTGAGCCATTCCCAAACAATAGATACAGTAATCTATTTATAATGGGCACCTGCTGCTTGGTCCACTGCACTGATATTCTGAATTTCAACAGCATTCCTTTATTTTAAACATGCCACCGAGAGTAAATATTTAATGGCCAGTGATCCCTAAACAATAGGGTTTAATTTCTCATTTACCAGGTATATGGGAGTAAATCTGTATTCAGTGCCCTGTAATAAAACACAGCTCATAAAGTAATATTATGCTCTGGAATACAAATATAAGGCATTATACACAGCATGTAACTTAATCATTCTTGACTCTGGCATAAATGGTTGGAGGTGAATGCCACCTAGATTAATACTAATTACACCTTGCACCTTTATGAACAGACTGAAGCACTTATCAGCCATGCACACAAGCAATTTGTTCTATGCCACACAATGAGTCAGTGGCAAACAAAGGAGAGGAAACAAGGTTCCTTTATCTCCCACACTTCTTCTGAGCCAGCTTCTTGCCAACAAGAATTAAAAGCCATTTCATACTTCATAGCTACTTTTTGTCAGTGTTTCACCAGAGTTATAAACTCAGCCTCACCATGTACTAAAAAGCTTTGTACAAGTAAACACATAAATATATTTATATGTGTGTGTGTGTGTATGTTTTAAATATGGCAAAACATAAACCTAATGGATTAAAGCCTCACAACTCCTAAAGTAGCTTAAATTTAGTATCTGAACACCAAAGAAAAGAGTACTACTCTAAAAGCACACATTTACTGTATAAACCTCAGTATTTTGTGCAGCCTTTAGGTTCACTGCAATCCTACTGTACTACATTTTATACTTCTTTAAATAACCACTGGGTGTCACAGTTATCAACAGAAAATGCTTCGGGGACTTTTCCAGGTTAATTTCAATTGGGATTCATATCACCAGAGGTAATACCAATTCCTACACCTGCAATGTTATTACCCACTCCCATTCCAAGATGAGAAAATACCTTCCTCAATTAAAAAAAAAAGTCAGAGTTGACACTACAAATTGTGTTCTTTTAGAAAATGTAGAAAAATGGAAATTTCTATTCCATATTTAGCCTACAGGTAAGATTTTGCAATACTGCACATTTGTGAAGTCCACTGGAGTGGACTGAGGCAATTCTAGATTTCATGGACTTGAGGAAAAATTTCCATAGGCTTTCTCTTTCAACAATTAAGTAACATGAGAAACAATTATTTCCTCCCCATTTCATAAGAATCCCATTTGCTCTAAATATTTTGGCATTATAAACAGCATTATAGCCTTATGCTTGCGGTCCCAGCTCTCAGAATCACAAAACTAGCAAAAGAATGTGAATTTTCTTAATTTAAAAATAAGTTTATGGTCTTCATCACAGAAAATAAAATGTGACCCCAGTGACTATACGGGTTTGCAAAAAACAGCTTTAAATCATGCAAACTGCTCCATGTCTTCAGCTGTCAGCCCCAAAGGAACAAAGCACTGTTCACCCCACAAAATCCCCATGAGATGAGGATTTCACCCACCCACGAGTGTGCCTCACACCTGGAGAACTGGAGAGCTGCTCCGCACACCCAAAGCATAGGCAGCACCAAGTAAACCAAGCACCAAGTGAACTTGAAATTTTAGGCATTATCACCATATAGATGACCCAAATGATCCATGAGGAAAGGCTGGCATGGCTGGGACACTTGGGAGAAGACAGAGTGGACAGCCAAAGGATTGGTGCTCCTAAGTGCCTAGGAATGTCTGCAGGATATTTGGGAAGCCTCTCTCACACCCATGCTAAGAGATACTGGTCTGGAGCAAATGCTGAGAGCAGTCAGGGATTCATGTTTAGGATAATTCTGGACAACAGAGTTTTGGGGATCTTCGCCAGGACCTGTAAGATGTGAAGAAAGAAGGGGGAAGGTATTTCATGGATATCTCCTGTATCTTGGAGTATGACTTTGAAGGGCTGAATTAAGGCGTGTGGGTCAGTTACCAGCCGTCACATTTCTTATTCCCTACTTTTTGATACCCATCTCTGAGTTCAGAAATGGAGACAACTAAAAATGGAAGCAGAGAACTAACCTAATCCCTGAAAATCAGGCTCCACAGAAGCACCAAGCTTCCTGGCCACAGTTCAGGTGACGGGTGAGAGATGCAGGCTGAGACATGGGCAGGTGAGACAGAAATGCCAAACAGGCACTGTCATGAGAGACGTGCAACACATGGCAGGCACCAGCCTCGCTCTCTTGTGCACATGTTTAGGGCCTCAGATCGCCTTAAGCAAATCACCCTGCCCTGCCCAGCATTTTCTAACTTCTCCATTTCAGCCAGTTGCTGCCTGAGCAGCTAAAATGACTGTCTCAGCCAGAAATGTGATTTTTTTTCCTCTTTTTTCCCCCTTCAATCTATATTCATCCAAGTCCAGCTGCACAGAAAAGGGCACATGCAGGAGAATGCAAGCATTATCTAATACATAAAAGATGGATGCAGAGAGGAAGAGAATTAAGCTGTTCTTCATGCCCAGCATGGCACGATAAGAAGTAATGGGTGTGAACTGCAGGTGGGAGTTTTAGACTAGACATTAGAAATTGCTTATTTTACCAGTAGGCATAATAAGGACTTGAACAGATTGCTTGAGGAGGCTGCAAAAGACTTCAAAAACAGGTTAGACAAACATTTATCAGGAATCATATTGGTACAGTTCATGTTTGCAGACTGGAGCAAGGAATGGATTGTTTAAAGTTCTGTTTTCCTCTGATTTTTTGATCCAAAGATGCCAAATTACTGTTTTTTTTTTTGCTAGGGATTGGTCTTAAACAAATCTCACAATCTTAAAAACCTGCCAGCAAAATAAAAAGAAGGACTTCTTAAAAAATAATCATTATTCCAATTCCTTTTCTTAGTCAAAAAAGCCCTCCCACTCTGCAACACATTCAACTACAAAGCTGAATACAGTCAGTAAAATACTGAAAGCATTAGCAGCACCGCTAACACTGTGGCAACAACACAGCAAGCGATCTGAAATCTCCATTTCTTTTGACCAACTTCTTGCCACTTGTATCTTTCTGTCCTTCTTGGCACCCCAAAACAATACATAATTTTCTAAATTACTTGAGCTTTTCTGCACACTTTCATTAACATAGCAGGTGCAGTTATTTAGACCATTAATGTCCTAGCAGTAGTGGAAGTTGGGAGTGACCCCACTGCAAATAAATAGTTCAGACACAAGAGGTGAATGGTGCTTTAAAATACAGCTGGAAATCTTCCACTCTACCCAAACAGAACTTGGTCCAATGTCCTTGTCCAAAAGCTGCCCTCTTAACACAAGTCACTTGAGTTGGAGGAGAAAAGCATTACAGATTAATTCTGGTTTGTGGAGAAAAGAGGCTCTTTTCTTCCAGCTGAAGTTAAAAGCTGCCAGCAAACATCAGCGACCTATTTGGAAATTTTGGACTGACTCCTCATGTGATTTGACCATGGACTTTTTCTCCACTTTCTATTGTATTATTTCAATGAAGTCAGTCACCAAAAGCTTCTCTGAGTCAAATTCACTCTTTCTGCTCTTTCTCTTCACATTACTGTGCTGCTATTTGTCTTTCCTTTCCCATTCTCATCACTTCTCAGCAATAAGTTCCCTTCAAATAGTTTGAAAGACTGATGCCAATGTTAAGAATAAACCTACGGGGGGAGGGAAATCCCCTCTATTCAACCTGTTCTGTCCATGTTACCTATCCATTTTGTCTCCTCTTTCAAAACTGTAAGCTTGTAGCAGCATGGAAAGACTTAAATTCAAACTAAATATCTACAAAAGTAGGACTCACTTTGCCTGAGCCTGCTGGGATCACTGGTACAGGGATGTTAAAGACATTGCATTTATATGCTGTAAATAATGCAATGGAATGTAATGTCAGATTGTGGCTATTATGCATGCCTCAGGAAACAGAGGAAATAATCGAGGAATTCTTGAAATATTACCAAAAATTATGAAAAAATGGAGATGCAAAAAAGAACAGTGTGATAAATCATATTGAGAATGTGATGGTCACATGTCAAACCACACTGAATACAGAACTGGCCAGAGAGAGGGGTCCCACAGCATGTATTTAGTAATTGCATCACCTGTGCTACATATTCTGAATAACTTTGGTTGAACTACCTGACTTATTACTAGTGTAACCCTGTAGTTAAATGCAGGATATGGCTGCACAGCTCAGCAAAGCACTCCTACCAAGTAACTCCAAAACAACATGCTGCAGAGGTGTGTCACTGGGGCGCTCCACCCTGGATAATGAGCACAGCAGGCAGCTGGGAAGGAGGGCTGAGGTGGGAGACCTGCATCTTTCAGAGCCCCAGCCCACAGCCCAGTGTCCCTCTGGGAATGGGAATGAGGAACAGGACAACTGTTAGATCCATCCCACTTCAAAGACTCAAAGACACAGCATTCTGATGTCTATATAGCACATATGGATGTAAAGATAAGATCTGCTTCTCTTTTAACTGAGAGATCTCTCTAAGACTCCAGTCCTTCTTGTTCACAACCACCCAAACTGCTCTTCTTCTGCAGAGCTAAAATGATAGCAATGTGATCAGAAGTCACAGCAAATTGAGTGTTACATTGTTGTGGATTACCTACATAATTAAACACATTCTATTTTGTTTCAGTGGACCTTATGAGGCCTCACACAGGTAAGGATCACAAAAAATGGGCACTGAAGCCCATAGATCTTACACACAGGTATAAGCCAGTCTTAAAACAATGTTAATCTCATTTAGTAAACAAACAACAGGCCTAATATGTTATCTACCTGAATTCATTAAAATAGCAATCTGTACCAAATATTACTTGGGCTAATCACCATGAGTCATATGCAGTGAACCTCATTTTGATATTCCTTGTTCTTCTTCACATAAAACTTTGGCAGTGTAAAGAGGGGAGGATTAGGCCAAACAATTCCATGAGCTCATCAGCTTCACACCACAAACACAAATCAGACACGCGTAAGAATAAAGAGCCAGTTTGGCAAGATACCATGATGCCAAGTCAGGTCAGTCAGGTTATAATAATTTTTAATTAACACTCTTCCAAGTTTCAGTGTTATTTATTTGCATGCCAGTGTCACTCAGAACAATCCTCTCTCCTCCCTATGAAAACCTTGGAGAAAACTGAAAGAAAAATTTTCAGCCTGATCTGGACAAAGAGAAATCCAATGTAATGACAAATAAAAATGATAGGTGAACTTGAAAACCCTTAATGAAAACATCTTTAGAAATGAGAATATTGATCTCAGTCTGATATCCACTGATAAAGAAACAAAAAGCATAAATCAGCACAGGTTGAACACCACAGAAGACATGATTTCTACTATTCTATTTTTGATTATGTTTATCCAAGCAGCAAAAATTCCCTATCTCAGAGGTTTTATATTGCCTTGCCCCTGAAAATGCTCCCTTTTGAAATATCACCAGTGTTATTCCCTAAGGAATACAAAAATACAAAGGTCCAATGTAAAATTCAGCAGGTTGAGCATTCTAGATGGTTTCATTAAAAAAAATTACTACTTTAATTATATTTTGAAAATGCTTGATAGTGCAATAACTATGAATATTATTCATCAAGGCTTGTTTCAAAAGCCAAGTCATGGCTGCAATTGTTAACAATCTGAATCTGACTCAATTTGCTGTCTTCTAGTCAAAAACATCCAGACTGAATATCCACAGGGTTTGTTCCATACATTAAATAATTTAAATTTTAAATTAATATTTATAGGCATTTGTGTTATAAAGGTAAATGATAAAAGCCACTAAAGGTGTTGAAAGGCATAGCTAAAACTGCGATTCCTCTGACAAACGTTAGGGCATATGTGAAGTAGCATAGTCTTACTAATCACATAATATTTGCAATGTATTTATTTCATCATCATTTTGTTGACAATATTGACTAAACACAAAGATTTAATATGCTACAAAAGTAAGATGTATAGTAATATATTAGTTCTTTGCAGAAGACAGATTAAGGATGTTTTAGTATCAAATAACTCGTAAGATTTTGGGGAAGTCATAATATGTTTCTCCTAAGGTTTCAGGGAAGTCATAATAAGTTTATACAAGATATTATAGGATATCTGCATGGTAAAACATTTTAAACAATGAAGTAGATGATCCTAAGTCTTTTCTCAGTGTTGAAATAATGCTATCAAAATATTGTTGAAGAAGGCATGCAAGTATGTGTTATGGGATAATTGACCTTATAAAATAGAAAAATTAATATGAAAAATGAATGGACTTAGTGAACAAAAGTGCCTAATTTATAGTTTTGTTGAAAAGGCTTTATTTTCAAGATGGATTACTTGTATTTCTTCTTTATTTTTACAAATGATGAGAGATGGTGGGAAGATAAACTGCTGGCAGTTCTATATACACAGAATGCTTACTGCACTTAATCAGGAAAGGTTTTTAAGCTTTCATGTTGCTTTTTGTTCCTCTGATAATATTTCCATAATAGTTTTAATAGTGCACATATTTTTAAAGTAACAAAACTAATTAAGAATCAGTGACTACCATTTACTATCTAACGAACTGCACATAGGCTCCAGTTAGTCCCAAGAGCCACAAGACACACACCCTGAAGAATCAAGAGGATGAAGAGCTCTGGGAGCAGTTTCAAGATAAGATGTGGTAGGTCTAGACCCTCAGAGATCCCCAAAGGTCATCCTGGATCCTTCCTGCTAACATCCTTGGAGACCTTCTACTTCTTCAGGTGACTCGTCAATACTGGCCTGAACATCCCTGTCTGGCTGGTTTCCTCCCACAGCTGGGTCTTAGGAGCCATTATGACCTTGAGGACAGATGATGAGAGATCACCAAGGGATGTGATGGCAGTTTCACAATCCACGAGCCACAGAGCCACAGGCTGGCCTCCCACTAACATGGGAGCAAGTGCTCCACTGCCACAGCTCACTGCAGCTGTCAGTGGCACATTGACACCTCTCAGCCAATGTGGCACTCTTTGAATTTCCAAATTTACAATCACAGTGGTAGAATGTAGGCCAGAATTCACCTTTTAACTCTACTCACCTACGAGTCAGTGATGTGCTCTAACGTCGCTGGGCTAGGCTCCCGCAGTGTCACTGCGAGACACCAGAAAGCGACACATCCCATCCTATGACAAGGATCTGGGATGAATCACTTTTGTGGCTGCCTCCATATCTCCAGAGGAAGCCTAGGAAAATAGCTATGCCAACTGCTTAACTTAGAGATGTACAAAGTCAGGCTAGATTAATGCCATGAACTATGTTTTTCAAAAAAAAAAGTTCTATCAAGGTTTTCCTGCTAACACTGTTGTTACAGTAACAGCAAAGCAGATTTATCAAGCTACCTACTTTGCATTTGTGTCAATGCTCCTGGCAAAATGAAATTAGTTCTGTTCAGCTGTGTCTTTGGCACTGCACATCCTTGGCAGGGGACTCCTAACAACACATGGGTATTCTTTTAGCTTCAGGGAGAGGAGTCTTTGTCTTTTAGGACAGAAAGCTTGAGCTCATTTCAGGATGCATTTGTGAGGTTTTGAAAGGCCATGGTGTGCAATATAATTAGTTACTCTGAGGTGGCAGATTTGTTATAATCCATAAAACCAGGTTCCAACTGAGAAAACGCAGTAAACAGTACTGCCCACAGAAGTATGTCTATGCATGCACTGAAATATTTAAAAAACCCAGCCTTTGATGCTAATTTTACAAAACTCCCCTTTCCGCCTTCCAGCTGGAACTACTTCCCACCATGCCTCCCAGCACTGCCAGTATCCAGCAGGATGCACTCCTCTCTCAGATGTGGCACTGTGAAAAGCGCTATTAAATTGGAGTTACTGACAAAGAAGGTGTTGGTATTTATAGAAAATGAGGAACTACCTTGGAAATTCTACAGATGTAATTGTGTCTATTGTATCAACATGTCCTGCTGGATAAAAATAGGAATGACAATATCTAGGGTGTCCTGCCCATTAGTCCAACTGGTGATGAGTAATGCAGCCAAATGCACGTCAGTAAATCTTACCCAGTAAATCCTACCTACCACACCATGCTTCAGAAACCCTCTTGGCACTCTTCTTTAAGAGAGAAGCCACAAAAGCATAAGGGTTTTATCTGCATGTATTCAAAACCATTATATCATTTATGAGGCAAAGATTCAAATAAAGTATATTAGTTGCTCCAAATATGTCTCAGTAAAAAACTATCTCTGCCTACATTCCAAAGATTGTAACCTCTTAAAAAAAAAAACAAACCCAAGTGTTATAGAATATTTGTTGAATGTTACACTTTCAATTGGAGAAATCAGATTGGTTTAGTACAAAAGACCCAAATACATTAGTCAAAGACAAAAAAAGCTGAACTCTCTAGTACTAAGTGCCTTTGGAAAAGGATCTTAAGAAACTCTTCTGGAAATCAAAATGTAATGTTTAAAAGTTATTAGATCACATGGATTTAGCATCTTATTGCCTGGTGTTAACCTCAGATAGAACTTGTGTCTTTTATGAGGGTCCTCCCAAAAGCCTGAGGGATCAGTTTTCAGTACCATGCAATGGTCTTGTCCATTCCTGCATCTCAGGCCAGTCTAATTCTGGAACAACATCCTCTTTCAAGCATGCAGAAGAAGTATTTTTGTGCTGGAGTAGTGCTGGTGCCTTGGGTTCTTTATCAGAATAGGTATTTGAAATTTCCTGAAGTCTTAAGTCTGAGATTAAGTGCCAGAGCTGATGTACCAAAAAAAATTCGATGAAGTGGGGAAGACTTTTTACTACATAAATGTATGGAACCACACAAAGGAATCTTTTCTCTAATTTTTGGCTCTTTATTTCTGATGTAAATAGTTCACACCAACAAGGAAGGAGGAGCTTGTACAGGAAGTTGTATTTTAAGTAAAGGTACAATTACAAGAAAAATTAATGATTTCCCCTCAAATAAGAGTCACTTAAACAGTGCAATGACATTCTTATGACACTAGCTTTTAATCTCTTGCCCAAAGCAAGGAAGGTCTGGTTCACTTGCTTTTTTAAACACGGACTTGGAACACCATATATTTCTGATTAAGAAGGGGAAAAAATTAGCAAGTAATCCCAGGGCTCCAAGGAGCTATTCACAAGCCTAATGTTAAGATGTAATCTTCTGGTGATTACGTAATAGTTTCCCCTCTGCTGATTCCAGAGTGGATATGAGATACTAGAGTCTACATGCCTGGTCTTGAATGTTTATTTCCAGGTGTGAGAGCTCATTGCAGTTGCCTAGAGAAAGGCCAAGTGTACATGTCATTCTGGGAGAGACGGGCCCTAATTCCAAGGATAGGCAATAGAAGATGGTGTGCTACCCCACTCAGGGTTAGGTCCTAGGAGCTATGTGGGAGTTGGCAGACACAATTAACAAGCCTGAAATAACAATTGCCTTGAGAGCCAGCACAAAATAAAAGGCAGGGAGCAGCCCTCCTGTAGGAAAAGTACAATAACTGCAACAATAGCAGGACAAATCTAATCTCACATAAAAACACCGATAACCCATCTGAGACCTGGACATGAAATCGACATACTAATATTAAGAAACACAGACCACAAGAAAAAACAAGCTTGGAATCCTCCATGGAATAAAATCAGTGATTCACTTTTCTGTGGAGTATCTGCCAGCTCCTGCTGCACAGAGTGGTCAGAAGGAGATTTCATAAGTGTTAGAGTGAACATTTACACCTATCAAGATGTGGAGAAAAAAAAAGAGAAAAATCCAAGCATGCTGTTTTTCTGTCCAGTGCAATCAATTGAAGCACTGACATGGTGGCCTACTGTCTTTCCAAATCCTGGCCACATGTGACTTCTAAATATATCTGAAAATGCCTGATACATCACAGGATACATAGACAGATTTTGCAAGGTGATATCTAGGATAGTCCCAGACAGATAAATCCTGCATGCAAAGCAAGTCTGACATGTCAGATTCAAAGCACATGCAATATTGTCTTGCTCATAGAAGTTGCACAGTAAGTACCAATCTGGCAGCACACCCCTTGCACATGCACGTTTTATCTGTCCTTACAGGGCAGTCTGAGCTCTCCCAATACATCCTGCACATCCAGAAAGACACCTATGGCAACGGACATGCAGAGGAAACCATGCCATGTATGCTCTTCCTATGAGAAATGGCACCAACCATGTAATAATATGACACACCCTGTATTAAACAGGGCATTCTGTACCACATGGGATCCCCGGCACTTTCTGACATTTATTTTTGTGACCACACCATGCTGTGCTTACCCAGGAGAGTGCAGAGGTCAACATCAGAGTATGCACATGAATTTGGTGCACAGAAGACACTGTGTGATTACCTAATATTTAATTAGGTTGCAACAATAGCACTTCTGCCCTTATCCTCACTACGCAAGCTCAGCTACAAAGCAACATGATGGCTGTACTGAAGCTTTGGGATGTAATATCAGTAACCCCTGAGACATGACAATTATCCAGTCACCAATACTGTTCCCCCCCTAAAACAAGGATAGCCTTGTAGAAAGTGTATTTATAATCACAGCAAAATTAAAGTTGGGCAAGATATTTTTGAAGGTCACTGGTTCAACCTCCTGCTCCCTCCACAGCTGTCTTCAAAGATAAACTAGGTTGCTCAAAGTCTTTTCTGTCTATTTTTTTTTTTTTCCAAGAATGGAAAATACACAGCCACTCAAGGAAAATGTTCTGCTACTTGGCCACTCTCACTTTCAACTTTTGTTTTTTTTTTTACACACAACTGGAATATCTCTGGGTGCAGCTTTTCATTTTTATCTCTCATCCTCTTGGTGACCATCTCAGTGAGAAGACGTGTGCCATCTTCCCTGTAATTCTCTCTGGGAAGGTGCACATTGTAATTAAATCCGGCTGTGGCCAAACCCACTTCCTCACACAGCATGAGCTTCAGCCCCTACCACCTCAGCAGGCTCTGCTGAAGTGGCTGCTCCCAAACTGGGCAGTGTGTATCCAGTGTGGCCTCACCAGTGCAGCGAGCAGAGCTAGTACCTGCTGGGTATATGGATAGTGCAGCCCTGCAGGTGTTGAAATCCCATGAGGAACTTCTTCTGTCCACCAGGATGGCCAGGCCCTTTTCTGCTGGGCTACTTCCAAGCCAGCTGGTCCTCAGCCTGTAGCATCCTATAGTCTGTCTCACATTCAGGACTTTGCCCTTGTCTCTGCTGACCAACACGAGGTTCTCACTGGCCCACTCCTGCAGCTTGGCAAGCCTGCACTGACTGGTGGCCTCCTGTGTATCAGGTGATCTCTCCAGCTTGGCAAGGGGAAAACTTGCTGAGGGGGCACTCTGTACCACCCCATGCGTGGTGACCTTGCCAAACAAGACTTGCTCCACTATTGATCCCTGACCCCTCCTAACAGGGCATCAGTCAAGACTTCAAACCAATGACACACAACCTTCAAGGTTGGGGGTACTGCCAGTTTTTCACACAAAGGTCTGCCCACCTCACCCACATCTCCCCAGTTACAAGGTTATTGAGGAAGTCCACCATAAAGACAAGCTTAAATGACACCCTCTGCTTTCCCTGTGCTCACTAAGCCTAAAGTCAGTGGCACTGCGTCAAACACAACTGAACTTAAATGTGTAGCATTAGCCTTTCTTCAGTCACCTGCAGTCTTTAAATGCCATGGACTTTCCAATGTCACAGGGTGTGAGCACAAAATAAAACTGGCCAGCTCCCTCAACACTCTAATGAGTGTCATGTTGTCCAGTGGACTTGTGTGGATATTCTCAGTTCAGTCTGACTGAACTGAGAATATCCACAGACTTGCATATGCCCAGTTTGACAGTGGACTTTCTGTGGGGAATTTCCCTCCTCTGCCCAAACTCTGCTACCAGCCACAGAAGCTTGGGAGATGGGAAAGGGTTTTTTTTCCAGCAAAATGCAAGATGAAAGAAATTTCTTCTTTTTCCTTGACCCTTATGGCCAGTTTAATCACCCAGATCTGCAGCAGGCCCATATGCTCTCTTGTCTTCCTTTTGCTGCCAAATCACATGTAAAAGCTTTTTATGTTACCCTTCATGTCCTTCAGTTGCAACTCCAGTCAGATTTTGGCTACTCCACTCCTTTAAAATACTAAAATACTGACTATCCTCCTCTGCATGAAGTGATGGAATCTCCCACCAGTGTAATTTGCTCACTATCTGCTGAATGATTTCTAAAAATGCTCTTTAAGGAAGGTGCTTATCTTTCATCCTCATCTCTTTTTTTGGAAGTGGCAAGCATATCCACATACCTGTTCAAGCATTTATGTAGCTGGTACTGTGGAAAATATGATTGTTCTAAATTATTCTTTCTTTCTTTGTTCTTTGTTGTTAGTTGGTTTATTTCCAGTAACCTCAAATTTGATGCAGAAGAAAAGGGAAAGTATACACCTCTGATAGGGAATCAAACAATTACTTACCTTCAGCATTCAGCTTTGACTGCTAATCCATCTCTCAAGGATTTTCTCTAATATTTTGTGGTATTACAGCTCTGCTGAAGCAGCCTCACATGGTTACTATCAAATAATCCAGGCCCTTAATGAGAGTTCCTTCCTATTATTCAGATCTGGACTATGTACTCCATCCTCCTCTAAAACAAAATGGTGGGGAAAAAAAGTAAAAAAACCACCAACAACAACAAAAACACCAAAAAACCACCTAAATTAGCCAAAGTTTATTAGTTCTAGCCAGCTCATAAACAATACATTCAAGGGCTGTTTTATTCCTTCTTGACTTTCCAGACCTAGAAAATGGAAGTGTTTCTTGCTTTTCAAGTACCTGTATTTAGTCTAGAATGTCCCAGGACAAGTTTCTTACACTTAGGAGTAACACTAGTTCAAAATATTCTACATTGGTAATTTCATTGGTTGTTTTTTATAGGGAGTGATTGGTCTCTTTGGTTTTCTAAGCTATCACAATAAATAAGAAGCATTTCTGCAACATTTTTTCTATTAAAGATGTGGATCTATAAGATAGGAAATTTTCTGAATTACAATATAGTCAGAATTGTACATATTCTGCACAGTTATATATTGTAACTCTGCTTCAGTAACATGGCCAGTACTACAACTTTATTTAAGGTTGCCAAAATTCCTCTTCAAAATTCTTCTTCTGGGTGTTTATAAGTTTGCCATTTTTTACAGCTGAATTGTTGCATTAATTCTTTACTTTTGGGAAACTTTGAAGATGCCTGATTATGATGAACTCATACTTCTCTTACTGTAATAGAGTCATCTGTCACAAGTGAGACATGTTTTGTATTTACCTGTTGATCCTCTAATTGCTCAAAAAGCCGCACACTTATTTGGATTATTAAATTTGCCCTCTCTCATCTGGCTGCAGAATAGAATCAGATCCGCATCAGAGCTTAATTGATGAAAAATTGACAAAGCATGGTGCCATTACCCCTGTCACAATTCTCTTTTTCCTGTGCCAGCCCCAGACCTGTCTTCCAAGATCCCCTCCTGGTGACCAGAGAAAGTCTAGGAGAAGTAAAAACCACCTCTACAACTAGGAAAGGCATAGGTGACAAAGGACAAAGGAGCAGACAGTGGGAAGGGGTTTTTACCATCCCCTTCCCTGGACAATGAGGCACAGGGCAGGAAAGAATGATGAGCAACTTTACCTTCCTGAAAACCTAGTCTTGATCTTTAAAGTTCACTTTTAGGTGCCTTCAGACTGTCTGTGCTGCTCTCTGTAACTGTTCCTGTCATCTTTACCCAAGTCTTTGAATTATGGATCCAGTGATGGCATCTGGGGAAGACCAAGAAAGAACTCGAGAATACTGAAAATATAGAACAATGGAAATGAGAATATATACAGCAGTGAAGTGGCTAAAACACAAGCCTTGTGTTCTCCAGCAATGGCTGGTGAGCTAAACACACAAAATCAACATTCCCCTCTCTGGAAGACCGATGCTGAATTTAACCCTACAGCCACACCTGGGCAGAGGTCAGGGACAAAGCTCTTTCCAACTTCTTCCTCTGGTGTAAGAGTGCTTCAGCTGTTATCAGCCAAATATCTTCTGCAGCCTCTAAACAGGGCCAAGGTATCTGGCCAGGCCCCCATGAGGTCTCATTTCCTTCTCTGGTTTCACTCCTTTCATGCATTTTGTCCTGCCAAGGAGTTCTCCAGTGGTCTTGGGCCTGTGGTTTCCCCCAGCTGGACTTTTTCAAAGTTCCACTCAAAACAAAGTACTGTTGTTCAAACTTACTAGTTTAACCTAAGCCAGTACTCCTGAAACCTGAGCTTCTGAAGGGGAAGATATTTAGATATTAACCTCAGCTTTCAATAAGGAGAAGAGTTTTTTTACTTCCCTTTGTGTTTTGGAGAAAAGTTCGAGCATACCAAAGATAAAAATTCTAGGCTCTAAACCAAATAACATAAAACATATTATTTCAAGATGCTATTTTTAAAGACCAAGATTTCACTCATCTCATGACTTTTGACCAGAGGCTTGGCTCAGGATTTGAGTTTGCTTTCTACCATACAGGAGAGTCAGCAGACAGAGACCACAGGGCAGAGACTAGGACCCTAAAAATTCCCACTGTCTTCTGACAGCATGTTGTGACAAATGTGTCCCAACTCTCAACATTCCTGTAAGATCTACAGCAAAACTGCCATTTCCCCCCTTTTTTCTGTGCCAACGCATGCAGTGACTACAAAAGACCGTCAGCAGGCCTGAAACCTTCCAGTAACCAACCTGTGCAACACAATGATGCAACTTCATTAAGTATTTTCCTTTCTTAAAAACGCCCAAATGCAGAATCACAGAATCAGGGTTGGAAGGGACCTTAAAGACCATCGTGTTCCAAAGAACCCTGCCATGGGCTGGGACACCTTCCACTAGACCAGCTTGCTCAAAGCCCCATCCAGCCTGGCTTTGACCACCACCAGGGCTGGGGCATCCAAACCTCCCTGGGCAACCTGCTCCAGTGTCCCATCACTGCCACGTAAAAGAACTTCTTCCACGCACCCAACCTAATCTTCGCCTCTTTCTGTTTGCACCCATTTCTCCCCGTCCAAATTGCACCAGGACACCACCTGAGGCCGGAAATCACCCGGGCAGCCCCGGTGCCACAGGGACGGCCGGTCCCACCGGGACACGCCGGGGCAGCGGGCGCCCAGCGCACCTCGTGCGCGACCCCCCGCGCCCCTCTCCCAGGCGCGGACACACCCCGGGCACAAGCCCGGGACCCCCGGGACCCCTCGGGCACGACGCCCACGGCCCCCGCAGGCGCCGCGGGACCCCGCGCGGGCGGGCGGGCGGCGACCCGGGCGGTGCCGTTGGGGCGTCCCCGTCCCCGCCGGGGGCCGCCCCGCCGCCGCCCCCCGGCAGCCGTGGGGCCGTGCCCACCGCGGCCCCGGGCGGCGGAAGTGTGTGTAGGGGGCAGTGCAGGAATTTCCTGTGACGTCCCGGCCCGGACTCCATTAGGTGCAGCTGGGCTGAGAGGAGACAAACCCGGCGGGCAGCGAGCGGAGCGGGCCGGGCGCCTGGGGCTGCCGGGCGGGGGCTCAGGGCAGCGGCGGCCGCCATCGCCAGAGGGAGCCCCGAGCGGGCGGCGGCGCTGCCTCCGGGACCCCCGGCGGGCGCAGGGCCCCGCTCCGCCTCCCCTCGCCCCCGCCGCCTCCCCCTCCTCGCCCCCCCGGCTTCCCACCACGGCCGCTCTCGGCGAGGAAACTCTGGCCTCCGCTTCCTCCTCCTCCGACTCGGACACCGGCGGAGCCTCCCCGCCCCCGCGGAAGAAAGCCCGGGCCTCCCCGGCGGCGGCGGAGGGAGCAGGAGAGCCCGGGGCTTCCGCGGGCAGAGCAGGCCTCACCTCGTCCCAGTCCCCCTCGGTGCCCGCCGGGCTCGCCCCCGCCGCCGCCCCGCTCAGAGGCAGCAGCAGCAGCAGCGGCGGCATCGCCGGCAGCGCCATGCAGGCCAACGGGGCGGGAGGGGGCCAGCAGCAGCAGCAGCCGCCGCCGCAGGGCCCGGAGCTGGGCTGCCTGGGCGCCCAGAACGGCGAGGCCTCGGCGGGCACGGCCGCCGGGGACCAGCTGGCCCACGCCAACGGGCTGCTGCCCTCGGCCAACAGCGGCGGCCCCGGCGGCGGCAGCCCCGGCGGGCTCGGCGTCAACAACGGGGTGCCCGCCGCCGGGGGGCCCGGCCCGGCCGCCGCCGAGCTGGGGGGCGGCGGCGGCGGCAGCGCCCTGAAGAAGAAGAAGCGGCTCTCGCAGTCCGACGAGGACGTGATCCGGCTGATCGGGCAGCACCTCCACGGGCTGGGGCTCAAGTAAGTGGCCGCGGTGGGCGAGGGGCAGCGCGGCCGCGGCGAGGGGCAGGCTCCTTCTTCCTTCCTTTCCTGCGGCGCCCTGGCCGGAGGGTCCCCCCGGGGCCGGGGCAGCCCCGCACACACGCCCCGCCGTCCTCCGCTCCGGCCGCGGGGAGGGTCGGTGCGGGGCCTCGTGGAGGATGGGCAGGGCAGAGGAGGGGACCCCCGGCCGGGGGGGTTGGTGGCCAAAACTGCCCCGTCGCAGCCCGGTGGTCTCCGGCCAGGGGAGAGCAGTGCCCGGCTGCGAGGGAGAGCGGTGGGGCAGGCCCGCTCCTGGAAAAATGGAGCCGGAGCTGTGTTTTTGCAAGCCCGTGCCGGTGGTCTAGCGAAGGGACAGGACAGGAGCTTCCCCTGCCAGCGATGGCAATATGGAAGTCGAGTTGCACACCGATAAGGGTAGATCAATACAAATGTGTTAGTGGGGGAGAAGTTATCTGGTAAACATAATGGAGCCCGCAGCTGGGCGTGGGGGGGCGGCTTTTGGCGGATGAGCTCCAAGATCTGGCTTGTCAGCTCGGAGGAAGCGACACAAAGTAAACTGCCACTTAAGCAGGCCGTTTGGTTTCACTGTGGAAACCTTTGGCCCTCTAAATGGTGAAGGCCTCTCCAGATTTCTGCTGGACATGTGTTTTTGCTAATAATTTTGCTTGTAAACAATAAATGAGAATGTTGGCCCTTTCTTAAAATCAGAATAGAGACAATAATTTCCCAGTGGAATAGGGGAAGTCTAAAGTATTTAATCATAACAACTTTGTGAGTAAAGCTAAGTGACTAGCCAGTATGTCATCATTTTGGAAGGAGGGTAGAGAAGTCATGCAAAGTGCTTATGTAGCCACAAACGAAGTCTTCAAAACACTGCAGAATGGGTCAGTTATAAAGAACATATTCCATAAAATAAATTGCCTCTGACACAAGAGGCAAGTTTACAGCAGCAGACAACTCGTGACTATTCATAGATGACACCACAGTAAATAAGCTATTTTTAGTATAAAAGGAGGAGGGCTACAGGTTCCTGAGTTTGTTTATTTTTTTTTAAGGAGCTAGTCTTAAGAAGTGATGAAGAAGGAAAAATTAGGCCTCTGCCAGATGTTGTAACTCTCCTTGTTCATTTAGGGGGGGAGGTAGGGAGGGCGCAGGGGATGGCAGCCAGTAGCTAACAGCTTTCTAGACTGTATCTTCCTTCATGAAGTTTATCTTGTGTGCAGGGCTGGCTGTTTGTGGTGGCTGGTAAGTCACATACTTTATGGTACTTCAGCAAAGCTTTCAAGTTCCTTGACAACTCGCTTTAGGTAGAGGTAGCTTTTTACATGTCTTAGGCACCTGAGATCATCTTTTTGAACAAGCATCTGAATCTGGTCATCATATTCTTGTTTTATTAAAGTTACTTTAAAATATGATAAACTGTTATCGTAGCAGGCGGTGTATTTGTGAGGGTGCAACTGGTCGGGTTTTTTTACACTGTATCTCTCCTGCAGCCAGACTGTTGATCTCCTCATGCAAGAGTCAGGATGTCGTTTAGAACATCCTTCAGCTACCAAATTCCGCAATCATGTCATGGAAGGAGAATGGGATAAGGTAACGTAGGGCTTATAGGACTGTATTAACCACTGCTGAAATTTATAGTATCTATGAGAGAATTCAAAATTCATCCTCCTTATATACTTTTTTTTCTCTTATGCCAATTTCTGCAGGCTGAGAACGACCTGAATGAACTTAAGGCCTTAGTGCATTCTCCGCATGCAATTGTGGTAAGAGGCACACTTGAACTGTTTCAGAGCTGTATAGTTGGACTAATTGTAGTGGTGTAATCTTTCACTATGGAGTTGGTGTCCATAGTTCTTGTTTTCTCTTTTTTGTTTACTTTAAGCTGCTTGCATGCTATCTCAAACGTCATACTAATCTTTTTTTTCAGAACTTTTTGTAGCATATGAGATAGGCAGCCCAAAAGTATTGAGGCTAAGATTTGGTGTACTGAATGTTAAAACTCTATTAAACATACCTAACTGATAAAGTATAAATCCTGTCACAGTCCTAAAATAGGTCAGTTTCTGTAGAAACTGTCTATGTTGAATGCTAATTTCAACCTTGAAATACTTCTCACAATCTCTGTGTTTATAGGAGTTAGGTTTTCTTGAGGGAAGAGAAGTTTAGAAATAAAATGCACTAATACTAATGTGGAGTTGGCATTGTAATAGCACATTACAAGAATATAGAGGCTGCTATAGACCATGAACAATACTGTTGCTTTTCCAGATGGCTTTTAAAGAGCAAATGCATTTGTATTGCTGTTTGGGATTTTATTTAGAGCTTTTTCTCTTTGGGTGGCTTTTTTTTTTTTTTTTTAAGATAAACCTAGAAAGAGAAGGTTGGTGGATCCCGTGACTTGACAATTACAATATGTGTTGTTATGATTTCAGTTGCTTTGAGTAAAGTGTTTCTTGTTTTGATTTTTGGATCTCAAGATGAAAATCATCACTTGGCTCTTGAAGGAGCTTGTTCTCTCGTGTTTAAACGTTTATTTTAATGAGATGAAGTTACAACAGCTATGGTCACTTAGGAAGCAAACAGTATCAAGGCTTTTTGAAGTATATGTGACTGTAAACAATGAGGAATCAGCTGATGGCTGCTTAGTTCCACTTCTAGCTGATTCATTTGTTGTCAAGACAATTTCCTGTCTGGTGGGGGAGGGAGAGAAAGAGAGAACAGGAAATGAAGTAGGAAAAACAGATGTTTAACAAAACATCAGAGGGTACTTGACAGAAATTTGCATTTGGTTGTATTAATTTGGTCAAAGTTTAGCACCTCTTAATTAGACTAGTAGTTCACTTTCTCTTTTGTCAAAGACCTGAAGGAGTTGAGGATACTGCATGCAGCTTTCAACAGTTTGTGCAGCCTGAATGTACTGAACTGCTATATGGGAATACGAATGGTCATTTGGAACAAATTTTCTCATGTTTTTGTCTTCTGAAGTTAGAAAGTTTGTCTGTAGTATTAAAATGTTTTCCATGTTAGTGAGTCAAGAGGTTTAACTGAACTATCAACATTGTACTTCTTGGAGAACTCAATTTGAGAAAAAACAATGTTTTCCTTCTTTTGTTCTGAAGGGCTCCAAAAGCATTCTTAATATTGATACCTTAACTGGTTCCATAAAGCTTGGTGCAGTAAAAACACTTGGTTTAGACTGAACTTTACCAATATTAACCGTTTTCTTTTTAAAGTTGATCTCCTTTATATTAACTTGATATAATTTAAAACAGGTAACAGTTTTGAATATCTTACATGTGTAAGCATTATTTGCAAGGATAAGTTGAGCTTCTGTGTGTTCCATTGCGTGCACAGAGTCTCCTCCTCCCTCCCTGTTCAGCTTTTGTGCACATGGTTGCAGCTCTGGGTGGGTATTAGTGCTGTCAGCAGCTGGGAAGGTAGAGAAAGATCATTACAGGTAAGGAGGGATGCTTTGTGCTCTGTAGGAATTCCCCACTGCAGTAAAGTCAGAGCTAATGAAGGTGATAAATGTCTTGATCAGGAAAAGTCCAAACAGGGTGCTGCTGCAGATAGCTCTTTAAAAATAGAAAATTGGATTTTGAGTTTCCTGACTTGTGACTCACACACACTATGTGACTAGATGTTTTAAAAATGTGTGCATACAAGAAGAATGGGTACCTAAAAATTCAGATGACACAGAGAGTATTTAACTAAGTAGGGTGTGTGTTTTGTGGTTTGGGTGGGTTTGGTTTTTTTTTTTTTTGTGGGTTGTTTTTTTTTTCTTACAGTTAATATGACCTGGACAAAATAACCAGGATACATAGTTGCTTTTGAAATGTCTGATCTGTAAAGGGAGATGCATATGTATTTTAAAAATCCTACTCATGTTTAATTTCCTGATTTCTGCAAAGTGCTTTAAGTTCTACAGATGAAAACACTAAGTATGAAGTGCCTGATGTCAATTTTTAAAGCTTCAATGCAGTGTGTTGATATTGGGGGGGAGGGTGTGGTGGCACACAGGACAGTTTGCTATTTCTAGTTGTGTTAGCACAACTGAGTGCTGTGCAGTATCTGAGTAGTTATGTTTACTTTTCCAGCATGTAAGATACAGCTGCCTTAGAAAATCTGTAGGAAAACTTTATAATTGAATCAAGCGTGATGTTTTTCCTTCAGTAACAGTTAAAAAACACCAACTTCAAGCCAGCCTGAGGTTTTGCTTACTTTGGGGCTACTCAAGCATGTGATGGCATCTGTCTTGGGTACTTAATTGCACCTAGGAGGAAACCTTGGGATTATTCCTTTACAGTCAACCAGAAAATACCTTGAAATGCTTCTTTTTACTTATTCCAGAGGTATACAGCCTGCAGCAGGCAATACAATCTAAAAAGTGAGCTAAGTATTATCATTTGAGTAAAGTGCTCCACCTGCCTGCGTGGTGTCCCTCTTGCTGCCAGCATTAAGGGCAGTTCCCTACTGGAGTTAATTGCTCCCTGTGTGGCAGGACTCGGTATGGTTGAAGCCTCATTAAATTCCTTGCTGAATTCTGTAGAGCACAATGTTTTCTGCCCTTTACATATCAGGACATTTAAGTTTTGGATTGTTTTTTAGTGCTTTCATCAATGTTTTACAAAACTATCACAGTAAAAAACTAGAGGATAAAGAAAACTGAGGTCTTAGTTCTGCAGGCTGTAAGTAGTAGCTACTGTGTTGAGTTTGTTTTGAAACATCTGCTGATAATTTCACCATGTGTTTTAGTTACCTGTTTAATTTCAAAGAGCATTTATTTCAGCAATGTTTACTTATTTAGACTCCTAGTACATTAATAAAAATGTTGTGGAGCTTGTTAAGATACACAGGTTGAAGGTAACAACTAAACTAAGTTTAGGTCTAGATTTTGGTTTCATTTTGTTCATTAAACTTCTGAAGAGTCACTGCTGGTTACAGTTAATAATCAGAATGGCCCAATTTCTTGCCTGTGGCAGTATTTGTCCTGCTCCTTTCACAGCTTTGTTTGCTGAGGTTTTCATCTTTGGTTATGCAGTGATGATGAGTTATGGTACATGCCAGACTTCCTAGAATTTAGGATTCTGGAAGGGGCTTTCCTAATAACAGTTAGGGCAAGGAAGGAGTACAGTACTAAGTATTCATGTTAGTAATCCAAGGCTGTAGTTTGAAGAAAGAAAAATGCTAATAGTGCATACATTGAAGCAAGCAAACAAAACGTTGTAAATCTATTAATGCTTAGTTTTGCCCCAGGGTAATCCAAGTTCAATTTACACTTAAATAATAGCTTGTAGAAACAACAAAGTAATGCACTTTATCCTCATCCTTTCTGTAGAGGTGAAAGACAGGATGAGGTAGTAATAACTGAATAAAACCAGCCAGACTGCAGTGCTGGCACTTAGATTGGACTTTTCCAGGGGTCCATAAGGGTTAGGAATCTTGGATATAAGCTAAGCAAAGGTGGTGTATGAATTTTAAATTGGTCAGCAGTAATGAGTTTAATGATGTTGAATTTCCCTTGCAAACACTGAGATGATAACAAATCCCAGGCACTTGTGTTACTTTGTTATGGTTTTCATTATGGTCATTTTGATTTCCCCTCTCTGTAAGGCAACTAAGGAGAAAGAATAAGCTACTTAATCAGTGGAATTTGTGCTTTTGCTTTACAGTTGTCAATATTTTCAGCAGTTCTCTTTCCTTCTATAAGAGGTTGTTTGGGCTGTAAAAGAGATGATGTACCCAAAAAGGGTCTTAAATTTTGTATAAGGTGGTATTGGAAGAAATTAGAAGTACTATTAGGAGGGTGTAAAGGAGTTGAGAAAAATCTGTTTGTCAGCAAAGATACTAATTGCACAAAAATGAGAAGTAGGAGGCTGTGAGTGTCCCAGTGTTAAAAAATTACTTGCAGTGTGATGTTACTGGAGTATGGCTCTTGCCTTAAGGAGATTCATGCCATCATTTGAGTATGCTGTAGGGCAAGTTTTGGAGCAGTTATCAGAACAGCTTAGCAATTCAATTTAATTTCCCCCATCAAGACTTTAGTCCCTGCCCTCTGTTATCAATAAGTTACTATTTCAAGTTGCTTATCTCTTATTCTAATTCTCCATTATTTGAACACTAGATTGCTGCGTGAAATGTATAATATTTTGTTTTTCTGGAGGCCTTTACGTTCCTAATATGCCTAAGTCACACATGGTGCTGATGAGCTCTTTTTTTTAAGCCATACTTTCTAGCCTAGAATTGAAATTACACCTCTTTGGCAACAGCATTTTTAGTGGTAATATTCCTGTAATGCTTTCATGGAATTCCCGAGACTGCTGTTATAAAACCCATGTTACAGTGTTTCTCTACTCTTTTTACTTTTTTTTCCTCTAACAAAATTAAATTAGTGTCTCAAGTCCTGAAAGTAAGGAGGGAGAAAAGGTAGTAAATATGTTATAAATTAAATATCATATGCAGTGGATGGAGAGGGATGATAGGGAGGGATTACAGTTTTTATTCCAAACTGGAAATATCAGTCTATTTTTGATCTGGTGGTGATCATCAGAGTGAGGTGACCAAAAGCAGTGAAATATAGTGTGTGTCTGCTACCTGAGCATTTCCATGTATCCTGCAAAGCATATGCACAGCTGGTGGAGGAAGTTCTTACCCCTCCTGCTGCTGGTATATAAGCAAACAGCGTGGGGTCTGCTGGCCAGCTGCATGGAGCCAACCACTGGCCTTGTAAATAATTGGGATATCTTTAATTTGGTTTTTCATATCTCAGAACATTGAAAAAAGTTGTCTCACCTGGAAGAACTGTACAGTAATGGTCTAATAATTTCAAATTCAGATAAACTAAGGAGCTGGATTGGGAGTGCAATACAGGTTTGCCCGTCAGATACAGGACAGCAGAGCACTACAGACAAGTTTGAACATAAATCATCCTTACTGTGTCATGTTTTATGCTTCACCAAGCTGTGTGGTAAATTAATAGCACTGTATGTGGAAACTTCATTCTTTTGAAGAACTGAGTGTCTCTGGAAATGAAAATACATTATGTTTTAACTTTGAATTTAATATCTGGTGAGCCTTTAACTTTTATGTGAGCTTTAATAAGACAGGAACATCTTAAACTTCCTGATTATCCCTCTACTTAAGGAGGCTGGCAGTGTGTTTGAAACTAAGTAAACATTGACCAAATATGAGCATGAAAATAGTGAGGTGCCTGAGGTCTGATGAAAGCAGAGGAAACTGGTGGTGTATTCATTAGAAAAGCAAATGTAGTTTGCTACACTTTATCTCCAGTCTATGTCTTAACAGTTTGTCTAAGCATGAACATTTTCCTAATTTTCCCCTTCAGCCTGGTGAGTTTTTGGACTAAACCTGTGATTTCCGGTAGCAGTAAAGAATATATGCAAACACAAGATACTTGATTTTATCCAGAAACAACCAAAGTGTGTTCATGCTAAATTACTATTAAAAATTTTAATATAGTAACTTAATGCCTAATTTATTTTTTTTATTCACAGATATTTGTTAGCAGAGCAGGCTTGTTTTCTTTTTTTTTAAAGAAAACGACTAAAAACTGTAAAAGTGAAAGGAACGCTATGAAGTAACAGCACTTAATTCAGAGTGTTGAAGGGAATCCTAAATATAGGAAACTGTTTTTTTCTGTAATACTGAAAACAACACCCAAGGAAAACAAGTATACATGAAACTACAAAAAAAAAAAAGCCCCAAACCTCAGGTAGTGTCAGTTTGTTGCTGTTATATTTTATACAGCTATGCAAACAATCTGTGTCAACACCTATGTAAGCAGTGTGAGAACTTGATGAGTTGCCCTGTGTTCTGTGCTGTCATGCAGTCTTAAATATGTGAATAGCTGATTTGGGGCCCTTGTCTTTATGGAATGTTTTGCTAGAAAACCTGAATAAGGCAGGGTTTGAAGGATGATGACTAAAGAGAAAGCAGGTGAAAATGGGAACAATTGCAGGAGAGATCTGAGGAATGAGATAGGAATATACTTGGAGCCCCATCAGGCTGGGAAGAAATTAATGGATAGCTTAATAGCTGCAATGTTGTTGAAAAGCCAACAAAGGAAATTGAGTAATGAAACATTACTTAGAGCTGTCTTTCTGAAGGGCATAGTAGAATGGTTTCTACTGTTCTGTTTAGGCTCAAACGTTTTCTGAAACTTCAGTCAACCTTTTTCCCCTGACTGCTGCTTTCTGTCATGTCAGAGGATGAAGTTTTTGCTGCTGCAGCAGAAGTACCTGGAGTACCTGGAGGATGGCAAGGTCCTGGAGGCACTTCAGGTTCTACGCTGTGAACTGACGCCTCTGAAATACAATACAGAACGCATTCATGTCCTCAGTGGGTAAGTGTTTGGACTTTGAGAGCACTTGCAGAGGAGTTTTTTAAGGAATTCTATGGCTTTTGATAGCTGATGTTGTGAAGACTCAAGCTACTATCCTGGTGAATAGTAAGCTGAGATGTGATAAAATGCTGAGTAAAGAATGCTTTTCCATAGACAGTATTTTGTTTCAGATGCTTGAAAACAACCTGATGATGATATACTTTAATACTACTAGAACCCAAATTAATTTGTATGTACATATGTATGGTCAGCTGATCTTGAGAATTATTAGCCAGTTACCTTAAAATTTAATTGAGTATAATCTGGTTTGTTCTTAGATGAAAATTAGACACTTCTAGCATCCTAAAATTGTTTGTGTTTGGTTTTCTTTTTGTATGGGCAGTTTGCAGAAGATGTATGTTTGTGTGAAACAGTTCCCTGACTTATTCCATGTTGGTCTCAAGCTTAACTTACCTGTTCCCAGTTCGTTAAAAATGTTATGATCTGTATCATGCTTAAAAGTGAAAAGAATGATTCCAAAAAGACTTGGTCTGTTGGTGTATGTGCACTTTTGAAACAGGTACCTGATGTGTAGCCATGCAGAGGACTTGCGTGCAAAAGCAGAGTGGGAAGGGAAAGGAACAGCTTCCAGATCTAAACTTTTGGACAAACTCCAGAGTAAGATGTTCTAGTGTTTAGAATTTCTTCTCACCTCTCTTAAATCCAGTGTAACTTACACATCCCAGGGAATTGACTGTGTTTGCTGGCTGATTGGTTTTTTGTATTTCTTGGTTCATGGGGATACCTTTAGGTGCCTTTACCCTTTGATGTTTTGTACCTAACCTTTTGCTCTCTCTGATAAACTGTAGTAAGAACTGTTACTTCTTGGCTCTGCTGCATTCAGTAGTGATATAACTTGGTGATTAAATGTGTGGTTTAGAGAGGGGTAAGTGTGTGTTATAAATGCCAGCCACAGCGAGTGGTGGAAACTAAGTGTGGTCTATAACCAGTAGTGATACTGGTACTGGTTGATAGTGGTCTCATACTTTGCTCTGAATTACGATTTCTCCTCTCTCTTGTGGCTGTTGCAATACTCTGATAAAACCCATGGTGTTCATTTTCATAGTGCTGATAGAGAATTCCTTAAAGGAACACAGCTGGTGGTGGTGTTACGCAGCTTTATAGATTGTATAAAATACTGAGTTTTGAGTTAGCTTTTGTAAATGGCCTATCGGCCAGGACATCATGCTCTATAATAACAAATACCTTGCATACAGCTCTGCTTTCCAGAAGTTCATGCTTCTAATTCCAGGTGCATAGCTGTAAATTCAACAAGCTGTGTGCTATTATTTACTAAGGTCTTTTCTAAAACCACTCAAATCAAAGTATGCTCTTACTTGTAACTTGCTTTTGATAAGTCTTTTTTTCTTCATTTGTTTGTTTTTCCTTCCTAACTCCTCTGAAGCTTACCTGCCCCCGTCAGTGATGCTTCCTCCGAGGCGTTTACAGAACCTGCTCCGCCAGGCTGTGGAACTCCAACGGGACCGGTGCCTATATCACAACACCAAACTAGACAGCAACCTAGATTCTGTCTCGCTGCTAATAGATCACGTTTGTAGTAGGTAAGAAACCTTCCTGACTTTGGAGATGGGCAATCTTTTCTTGGTCTTTTAAAATAATCTGATTGTTAGCAGAAACCTGAAAACTCTTTTGAGCTGGTTTAACAGGATTTTACTGGGAAAAAGCAGTTTTAGCTAAATGGGGGAGTAAAGAAGGTGTGTAGAGGAGATTTTGGTAGCTGGATGTGGGGTAATGGGGTCAGACTGAAAGTTAAAAATTTTAATCAGATTGATGTAAAAAGAAGATACTGCTATGCTAATCCATAGCCACTTGTTTCTCGTCATTTTGGACAGACAGTGTTCATCAACACAGGCTTACTGTGTTTTTTCTCTGGAGAATCAGTAATGTGTTGCTTATCCAGACTCTGTCTTCAGGGTTACTGGAATGCTGAAGCATGCTTCTATGATCTCAACTTTCAGCTGTAACTTTAAGAGTGGACACAGGTGCTTTTAGACACAAAGGTTAAAACAGAGGAGGAATGTGCAATTGAGTTTCCTGAGTTACATAATACATGAATAATATAAAGAACTATTTTCTCAGATTTGTAAGGTACTAAGAATTGGGTGTCTCTTATACCTTTATGTTGGCTCTTTAGACAGACTGGATAATTTTTTTTTGTGACAAAATGGAAGGCTGCTTCTGAACCTTCAAAATTCAATACTCTTAATACGCATGAAACAGAAAGGTGTTTGTTTTAACAAAAGGCTTACTTGAGCAGTTTTTCCTCATCTAGCAGAACTTGGCTAAGGACCTAAAATCTCAGTGTAGCTTTTATGGAAAACTGCTTTGCTGTACATGGTGCATTAAGGGAATAAGGGCTGTATTGGATATCCTTATATACTTGTCCATGTAACAGGCTAACACTTGGGCTTTCAGGGGAATTAAAAGGTTAGCTCATCTGAGGAAGTTAATCAAGAACTGATAAACTCGCTTATAGAAATTTTCTGAATTCAGCTGCTTTGACTTGCATTCTTGGGTTACTTGGAATCAGTTTTTAAAGATGCAGATTTCCATAGTACTTTGCTGTAGCCATCTTAAGGTTTGAAAATTACTATCTTTGGCACTTTATATATTCAGTAGCTTTTTAGCTTACAATTTTGCTGAATTGCATTGTTTCAGCAGTTGTATATGTGTGTGCAGACATTTGAATGTTGCCCATTTTAAGAGCTGTTGAAATTATCATGTACTGGTATTGTGGCTTCCCTCCTTTAGAAGTGAGTCTTAAAATCAGACTGCCTAGAAGAGATTTAACCTTTAAGCAAGTCCATGAGTAATACTGGCTGTTGTGCAACAGGTTTGATATTACTAATCAAATCACAAGGAGCATTCCAGATCACTGTGAGGAGCTTGATTTACTGAAGCCAGGCTACAGGGAGCCGGATAGAAAAGATAATATATGCTACAAACCTGGGTTTGAATTTCTCCCACCAGAATCTATTTGCTGACATAAAAGTTTGGCCATCGTTTGGGTTTTTGTTTTGTTGATTCCTTTTCTTTCACTAAAGTACCACTTCCTAAACTTGCATATTTGCTATGTATATACATACATAGATACTTATGGCTACTGTACTTAAACCCAGCAACAACAAGAAACCCAACCAAAAAAGTACTCAAAAATCCACTTGAAAAGCAAGGCTTCCCTTCTGTCCTCATCCTATTGGAGGGGTCTGCCTGTTGCAGGGGTCTGAGTCCAGTTCGTGGTGTCCTGCATGTGCTGCCATGCTTGGGTATAGGGAGGTGAGTTAGACAGTGGAAGCCAAATTTTGATGAAGGTGACAGAAGTAATAGTAGTCTAATAGCTTAGACAGTTTAAGTCCTGTGCTAATTGATTGATAGAATGCTGAGAAGTTTCCCCTTTTTAGTTCAAACGAATCCCTTTTGGACTTATATTTGGCAATATTTTGGTTAAGCATGCTTGAATTGTACTAACAGGAAAATTATTTTTAACTATAAAACTCACTTGATAAGAGTTGGAGAGATGAGTGAGGCACAACTGGGAGTGAAGGTGAAGGATTTTATGTTATTGTGCCAGAGATTTTGTTAGTAGAGAATTGATGCTCTTGGGAATGATGATTTTTGGTTTTGAGAACCTTCAGCCTAGTTGGGTATGTTGGTTTTTTGTTTATTTGCTTTTTTGTTTTCTTTGTTGAGGAATAGATTTTTAGGTGTATGTGCAGGGAATAAAATGGTAGCTCTTCAGTGTTTTATTCTATAATTTTGAATTTGTGTAAATACAATAACAGTAAACTTTATTAGATGCTTTATCTCAGTAAGCGAATGACATAATTCATGTGTTTTGTGCTGAACAGAACACTTTCTTATGAAACACTTCAAAAAAGAAGAAAAACCTTTGAGCTTCACTAATTTCTAATTACCAAAACCAGAAGCTGTTAAGACAACTGGTTCTGGTTTCTTGTTTCAAGACTGTTGCTATTTCTTTCCACAGCCAGGTTATTTAATGTGGCTTTGCTATCTGCGAAGTCAAACTTCCTGAGTTCTGTTCCACTAGTTAAGTGAAGAGTAGTTCTGTGGGAGCCCCCTGGTCCAGCTGGGTTGTGAGCAGCATAATTCGGTATTGGGATGTGTCTGCAGCAGCCCTAATAACTGTGTGTCACCCCTTTTAGGAACCTAAAGTATCTTACTATGAAAATGGTGTGCTTCAGCATTATCCTGCTTGCTTTTCATGGCTACAAAACCTTGGCTGCTTTTCTTAAGCTTTAAGATGGAAGAGCGTTGTTCCATAGAGTATTATTTTGGAAAGAAATGTGCTGAAAAGATTTTCCTGGGACACAGCATGCCCCTTGTACTTGGTGTGAATTATGGGTGCAGCCTCACCTCCTAGGGCAAGTTGCTGCTCAGAGCAAAAACATTATTTTATAACAGGATGGCTAAATAATAATGAAACACTGCTCCTGTGGGTGCACATCTCTGTGTAAGGGCTTGCCTGCTTCTCTTTAGACTTCAGGGAAAACAAAGTCTTCTTTTATGGGTGGGGCTTTTTTTACCTTGGATTCAGTGTTCTTCCAGGGGCAACCAGGCAGTTCCTGGTCAGCTGAAAGCAGGAGCAGAACACACTTCTGTTTCTCTAGAAACAAGTAAGTATAGACATATCCAAGGAAGCCAAATATACATATATATATATATATGTCCATTTTATCCTTCTCTACCATAAGACAGGAAATGAGACTGTATGGTTGTTCCATGCTGCTTGATAGTCTTGAAGCACAGACTAGGAAGCCTCTTATAATAAAAGAAAATGGCGTGAGAGGGTAGAGACACTATGTGCGCAGAACTTTTTCTAGCTTCAGGGAAGAAGTAGATTTTTAGGTGTCTGTCAGCCTGGCTGCTATCAAACTGTATTTGTGAACATGAATGTGAAGGAAGTAAGTTTTCTGCTTAAATTAATGGAGGGGTTGTTTGACTTCTTACATTTTTATTTTATTTCCTTTGGTGAGTGGGTTGTGATGTGGTTTTGTTGTTTTTTGGTTGGTTTTCTTGAGCCAATTTATTTCCAGTGATAAATACAACTGTGCATTCAAGGGCACCATTCCCTTTGTGTCGCTGTGTCCCATCAGAGTTGTGTTGCCCTGTTGCACTGGGTGCTGTAAAAACTCAACCTAAGACTAAACCACTGCAGGATCCCTGCAGTTGAAGAAAACGTGCCTGTGGTTAGCTTAGTGCATCTGAACAATGAACTTGTACTTCTTGAAATTACTTCAAATTAAAGACATCTGCAGTCAAAGGCTACATTTATTTTATCTTGGATCTGCAATTCTTATTTGAAAACTCATAGGCAAGTTTTAAATCAAATAAAACTTGTCTCCAGTTCTCACCTAACTTAATAATTTGACTGTTAGCTTTTTTTTTGTGTATAACTAGAATATTAAATATTGACTCTTGAGGAATGTTTGAATCTTCTTCAGTGGTTTACCATGTAATATTTTGTTTGATAAACACGGCATTTTATGAAATAGTTTAGATTTTGTAAGGGAGAACTGTTCAAGTTGAAAGCTCAATGGTATCTTGCTAGTTATGCTTAAATACTGTATGTGGTATTCTGCAAAGGTGAAAAATGACAAAATAAAGGCAAAGAAACATCTGGTTTATTGCAAGGTCACATTCAAGAAAAAGGAAGTTCTATGTAAGAATAATTTCTTAGCAAGATATAGCTAAGTGAGTTAGCTACAAAAACCACATGAGTAAAAACAAAGCACATTGCACCTATGATTCAAAGATCCCTATAGTATAGTATTTATTACAATATAACTTTCTGTTGTATAGAAAACTGTTATACTCATGATGAGGTCAGTTTAATTCCAAGTTACATGAAAGAATAACAAATTATGTAGGTGAAATAAGAACAGTTCTTATGTTTAATTACGATGACTTAATGATGTGAGCTTGTTGCCAGATAAGAAACTTCATTCTGTACTTACTTGAAGCAGCTGTTAATAGAGGGGTTTTCTAAGTTGTCTGGCCTTGCATTTAAATAAGGTTTCTGTTTGACTGGTTTTTTTTAATAGCTTAACTTTAAAAAATCTTACTGCTTTCTTATTAATCTGTGAATGCATCCCTTTGTTTTCCCAGGAAACAGTTCCCATGCTATACCCAGCAGATCCTAACAGAGCACTGTAATGAAGTGTGGTTCTGTAAATTCTCCAACGACGGCACTAAATTAGCAACAGGATCTAAGGACACAACTGTTATTATATGGCAGGTTGATCCAGTAAGTGTGCAAAGTGTGAAAATGTATATGACTTGTCTTTCCCTTTCCTTTCAGCTTTCTCCTCCTATGATGGTGTGATTTCTGTAGGACAGGCTGACATGTACTGTAGCCCTATTATATCCCATTCCCTGGGATGTAGAAGTTTTGTAAATCTCGTAGCAGTAGGATATTTCATACATCTCTCTGACACATATCTATTGGTATAGAAATAAAGAGGCTGATTGATGAATCTAAGCCTGTTTTGACTCGTAGAGGTGATTATGAAAGTATGTCCATATATTTCATAATATTTGAAGACTGGGAATAAACCGGAACATACACAGCATTTGAAATTGCTAATGCTTGTGAAACACCATCAAAAATAAGATCCTTAAGGTTCTTTAACCACACTGCTGCAGGCTGGTATGTGAGGTGAAAATGAAAGGTCTCTGCGGTTCCATACTGGTATTCAGTACAATTTGAATCTGAGTTTTTCTTTCACTTTAGGTTAGGAAGCCAGGTAATCTGAGTCCTTTTTGCTATTAAAATGATGGGAGGACTTTAACACCCTGTTCCATGTGCATAAATTTTGTGTAGCCCCAGAACTAACAGCAGGCACCATGGCTTTTTCAGGCATAAGACTGCTGTGGTTTGTGTCTTACTGGGGCCAGTGTGCTCTGTGCCAAAAGCTGCATAGCAGCAAAGCTGAGTCCTGTTATTTAATTTGGAAATTATCTGTGTTTCGTTTGTTCGTTTCTTTTTTTTTTTTTTTTTTTTTTTAACAGAGTAATTTAGGTGAATTAATGATAAAACATTTTTTGGTATTGTGATTTGACTGTAGATGCACATCTTCCTTCTATATTGATGGGTTTTAATACAATACATCTTGATTAGCACATCTTAAAGTGAATTGTTAGCTAATAACTGCTTACTAAAACCACATAAATGTTTTGTGAGTGTTTAGACTAAGTCTTTTGACCAAGGGTTGCTAAAGAATAAAAATATCTAAAAGACAGTTAGTGGGAAAGTGATTTTGTAGAGTTTTGTTGGTTTGTCTCCTTTTTTGAGTGCTTTAAAAAAAATTGCAACGCTTTCAAGCAGGTGGATACTTAAATAGCATTAGGCCACATGAAGTGATTCACTTTCATATTTGCCAGAACATGCTTCTCATATTTCCTGTAGCAGTTGACAAGGTCTTTTGACCCATAAATTTAATCTGATTTTCAAGGCTTTAGGTATACAGAATTATTCTAATCTGTTTGCATAGACTACATGGAAACAAACATCCAGCAATGCCTGGGCAAGTGGTGGGAAAGCCCTGTTTTAAATTAACAGTGTTTGATTTTTACACACACACTTCACACATATGAGAATCCTTCATTTCTCCCTTTCTTTCTTTATTGCCCCTCTTGAAGTGTAAGGACACTGCTCCAATTTTTCTTACTTTCGCATCTTGAGTTTCTTATTCTTTTCTAAGACCCAGCCACATGTCTAGACTGTCTTAACCTGTGCTTCTGTTGTCGTTTCTGTGTGCTAATTTCAAAGTTCTAAGGAAGACTCAGCAGCAATAAATAGTGTCTTGAGTTGACTAGGTTTGTGTGGGATGCATTATTTGACTGTCAGGAAGTGTGGCAGAATCTCTGTGGAGCGCAAAGGATGAGCACCCTGTGCATCACCTTGTCTAAAATGCATCTTCTTTGTTAAGAGTTCTCCTTTAACTGGCTCCTTACAAAAATCCCTTCTGCATTTTCTGAAAACCGTTGACAGGTTTTTGGCGTTTCAGCCAAGGAGCTCAGCTACTGCAGACTTGATGCCTGAATAGCTGCTTGTCATACACAACAAAAATTTGGGAAGCTGTATTTAAGGGATAGAAGTGCTGAGATTTCTTTTGGTGGTGGGAGGTAGGTTGACTACATTTGGGGATGCTTGCCTGAAATACTACTGACTGTCATTTTAGAGCATAGTATAGCAGCTTTATGGTATTTGAAGGCAAGTATGAGAGCAGTATGGAAGATAGTAACAGGCACAAAATGCTATGATTAGAAGAGGAATATCCTATGTATCTTGTTCCTCATGAGTTTCAAATATGCTGAATGACAGGCTACTTTAATCCTGTTGTTAAAAAAAAAAAAGTATCTGTTCCAGACAAGCTCCAGGATGTGAGATGATATCAGACATGACTCAGTTCCCTTGAAAATCACTTTAGCTATAGACACAGCAGTGTCTAATGCAGCCCAGGAATAATGATTAGAATGGAAAAGGGGTCTTGAGGAGGTCCATTCATTTGCTTCTCTTTCTCTGCACCCTGAAGATTATTCTTGGCTCACTTTATTTTGAGGAATTCACTTTTTCTAGCCAGCAGAACCCCCAGTGCTGCAGGCTGGCTGAGAGTCGCCAAATCCCTCACAGCTGATCCCAGGAAACAATCCTGTGTGTCACTCTTCCTCTGGTCTTACTCTTCAGAATCAAGAAGTGCTCTGTTGATTAATACTGAAAAAAAGAGAGAAGGGACAATTAGAGAAATTGAGCTAGATTTTCAAATTAGTCACTCTTTTTGAAAAAAAG
This sequence comes from Chloebia gouldiae, assembly GCA_003676055.1. Classification (NCBI taxonomy): domain Eukaryota; kingdom Metazoa; phylum Chordata; class Aves; order Passeriformes; family Passeridae; genus Chloebia; species Chloebia gouldiae. The sequence continues at coordinate 17,065,240 of QUSF01000008.1, read as the reverse complement.
GTGGAGATATTAAGCATCTGCCATGCATGGAAAAAAATGGGGGAGGGAGGGTAGAGGGAGGACAATTTGATTGCCCTTTCCAAGATGCTTCAGAATAATTATTGTCAGCGTTTTAACAAGCTCTGTTCTAATTGTGTACATGCTGTTACCAAGAATCAGTGCTAATACTGTACTGAAACATGTTTCTGTATTTAGGAAGCCAGTGTGTGGTTGTTTCACAGTATCTAGCTGTACTATTTATTTTTACAAGCTTCTTGAAAAGTCAAGTTCCTCCGACAAAGCAGCAATAAAACAGTTGTAATATAGAGATGATACAAGATGCTGCATGTGCCAAGTATGCTTCATTCACTAAATCTGGCTAAAAACAGCTTGCTTGTAGGCAACGCTTCTGAAATAAGAACACCTCTCAAGGAAGTTTTTAAAAATATCTTTCTGTAAATCTTCTTCCTTGAGCAGCATACACAAGATACATTCAAGCTTATAAAAATATTGGTACTTCAAGGTTTTTCCTTGTCAGCAGCTGTGAGGGTTTTGATTCTGTATTTAATTGGAACAGGTTTCCAACATGTCTTTCCTTTTAAGAAAGTAACTTAATTCTGTAAAATACAGATGATAGTACTTTCATATTCCAGTAGATGTAGAAAAACTTGACACTACAGAAATCTTCTGTACTAAGGCAATTGTAATGTAATGTAAAACTTGGTACACAGTGGTATTTCTTCAGTTTTGTGTTCAGAATCACAGAATATGGGAACAAAAAGACCTATGAGTGTTCTTGTTTTGAAGATGGAAGTTAGGGCTTTCATTTTCTGGCCCTGTAAACTGTCAAACCTGTCATGCTGTAGATGGATGCTGTGGAGGTGTGAAATGTGGTGGGAGTTCATTTGCACTGTCTCAAGAACCTGTCTTGTTCCAGGACACTCACCAGCTAAAACTACTTAAGACGTTAGAAGGTCACGCGTACGGGGTCTCCTACATTGCCTGGAGTCCAGATGACAACTACCTTGTTGCCTGTGGCCCAGATGATTGTTCTGAGCTTTGGCTCTGGAATGTACAAGTAAGTGGTGGCTGAGAGTGAAAAAGAAAACTTTGTGGTCAGCCTGCTGTTTTTGTTTCAATATCTAAATACTGCAGCATGAAAGAAGCAGTTGCTGGGAACCCCTGCCAAGGTGGGAATGTAAAGAAGAAATGCTGATCTCGCTGTCCTCTCAATTTGAAAACATAATTTGCAGCCTACAAATACTCTTTGGAGGACAGAACTGAAATTGAACTCCAGGTCTGAGTGTCTGGATTGTGCAGCAATTCTTGTGTGTGTCGTTACTATCCTTTCTGAGAAGGGATGGCATAAATGCATAGGATATCAGAGAGCTCCTGAGGAGAAGGACAGCAAATCAATCAAGAGAAGCAGAGGGCAGAAGTATCATTGAAGGGAAGCAGATGCTCATCGATGATTGTAACAAGCGGCAAAAGTAAAAGATGCAAATTATTTTGCTTCATGTAACCCTCCCAGTGAAGTTAGTGAAAGAGGCTTCAATTTATGATTTTTTCATCAGGCACTGGGCATTTTGCCATTCCCTCCATGAATTTGAAAGTCACTTTCTGCTGTTGAATTTTATGGGCACTTGAGTTGATATAAAAGCTTCCCTTGCTTTGGTTGAGAGTTGCATAGACTTCCTTGTGCTGTCTTGGACTCTGAACTAATGTAGTTTCCTAAAACAAAAACGTTCCCTTTCTTCACCCTTGGAACACTTTTCTGTTTAATTGACTAAATTGGCTCAGTGAAGAGCACTACTGACAATGCCACTCATTGGTGTTCTGTCTTGTGAAACGGTAGCTTTATATGCTAGGCATGAAAGCTAATTTTTGGCATGGAGAGCTTCAGCTCAAGGAGGAAAACATTCTAACTATTGTGATATTCCTAACGTCTTACTAAAATATATTTTGTCACCTATTTTCTTCTAGTCTCTGCCTGCCTCCTTTCTTTCAGTGTTTTGGGTTTTTTTTCATTTGATAGTGCTTGTCACTCTCTTGGCTTGTTCGTATAATTTGTTTTTGTTCACTCAAAATCTTCTAGTTGTCTGACACACCAACTATTCTCTCTCTCTTGATTTTAGAGACAAAAGGAATTGACCCAAATCAAGTCCAGATTCACTGGATATACTAAAGTAGTTCTGCCTTTTCATTGCATTATTCATAAATGTATGTTGCTTTTTAATAAGCCTGTTGAAATATATGCACCTCCAAACTCTGTTCATGTCAGATAAAATTACCAGTACCTTTTTGGGAAAGGGTTCTGGTATAAGGCCCTGCTGCCTTTGTTTATTTTCCAGACTGGGGAGCTGAGGACAAAGATGAGCCAGTCTCATGAAGACAGTTTAACAAGTGTGGCCTGGAATCCTGATGGGAAGCGTTTTGTAACGGGAGGGCAGCGTGGACAGTTCTATCAGTGTGTAAGTTCTCTCCATCTGTCCCTTTGAAAGCAAAGCAAGAAATTAAAGTTTGGTTGATGCTTTTTCAGGTTTTGTGTGTGTGTACTCTAAAGCTTCTGATCCTTTGTAATTCAAAGAAGCAATACATTAATGCAGGTATTTCAACAGCACTTTTGTATGAGGCAGTTTGAAGGTTTTCAAGCATCTTTTGCCTACCTCGAGGAGGATTTGTGGTCTGGAATTTTTTTCTTAGCTGCTTGAGAAAAAAACACTAATAAAAAGCAGTAGCTTTGTCCACAAGTGTTTTTATTCCACGGAATTTTGACTACATCTTTCTTAGTTTTTGCATTCTGTCTTTGCTTAATGAAAACAAATGTGAAACCCTCATTAATTGACTAATGTTGGTTTGGGGTGGTGGTCCACAGTTTCACCATATTCTTGATTTTTTTTTTTTCAACTGGTTCCTGTAATAATAATGTAGTATGCAGACCACACTGTGAAGGTCACCTCAGTCATGGTGTGCAGGTGGCACGAGAAAATAAGTGACAGGAGGGATTCTCTTCTCTCCAGGGCAGATTCCTACAAAAGCCCTTGGTTAAGTCAACCAACTCCTAATTCATTAAGACCTCCCTTATAAAGGGTAAGATTGCATTCTGTAGCAATTGTCTGAATAGAAAGTGGAAAATATTTTTATTTATGTCACTGTTCCTCAGAAACCTAGACTAATAGTTGAATGTCTGTTGTTTTTTTCTTCTGCTCAGGATTTAGATGGTAATCTCCTTGACTCCTGGGAAGGGGTGAGAGTACAATGCCTTTGGTGCTTGAGCGATGGGAAAACTGTTCTAGCGTCGGACACACACCAGCGAATTCGGGGTTATAACTTCGAGGATCTCACAGACAGGAACATGTAACTGCCTCTTTACTTGGTTCTGAATTCCTGCTTCTTAGTGTCAGAAGAAAACTGAGGAAGGATGTGGGGGACAGGATGGGAAACATGTTATTAAATGTTCTCAATGTTAAAATATGGGACAAAGATTAGTGAGCAGGTTTCAACAAGCAGCATTAGTATTAGTATTAGAAATACTAATATTAGAACTAACAAGTTCTAATAACTTCTAAGCACTGGAGTAGGTTTCTGGTGGATGTTTTGGAATTTCTGTCATCACTAGTACTTGTAGTCCTCTCAATTCCTGGCATATTTTAATAGATTCTGCCTTGAATTTAGGAGTTGAGGTCCAAAGTCCCTTTTGGTCTTGATGTTTGGCCTAAGTATAAACAAGTGTTGCAAACCTGGCTTGTACTGGTTTATAGAGTCATAGCATATTTCAGATTTGGAACTGTTATTCCCTGATCATACTGCAGAGACAGGACATGCCTGTTTTGGTGTTGCATCATTATCTGGTTATCTTGACTCTCATGTCTTATCATTTCAGAGTACAAGAGGATCATCCTATTATGTCGTTTACTATTTCAAAAAATGGCCGTTTAGCTTTGTTAAATGTAGCAACTCAGGTGAGTTGGGGATGTTGAAAGGAAATGGAAATAAATCTGCTTGCAACTGCTACCTGTTTTTAAATATTTAGATATGAGTTGGAATGTTTGATATTAACTGGTTGTATATTGTGTAATATAAAGGCCTTAATATTCATAAATACAGCATGGAATTAATTCTCTGACAAGAAGGCAATCTTATTATTATGACCTAATTTTTTTTTTTGACTGATTTATAGTCAAGAGTTTCATATTGGGAAATATGTACTATTAAATGTTATTGTCTGGCTGTTGCATTGAGAAGCCAGGTGTAGCAAGAACTGTGTCATTTTACATGTCTAGGGGCTCAGATTTTATATATCTATTTCTGCTTTTGAAACCTTGGGTAAGAATAAAGCTTTCAGAGTGGAAGGGACATACTGTGAAAGTTTAGTTTAGTAATTTGATACATCTTTACTCTTTTCACTTAATAACAGTACTGAAGTTGGCTCTGAAGTAGTGCCATGTTTAATTTTTTTTTAATTGTTCAGAAGAATGCCATTAATAATACTTAACGATAAAATAACATTCTTTAAATTTCTTATTTCCAGGGAGTTCACTTATGGGACTTACAAGACAGAGTTTTAGTGAGAAAGTATCAAGGTGTTACACAAGGATTTTACACAATTCACTCGTGTTTTGGAGGTCATAATGAAGATTTCATTGCAAGTGGCAGTGAAGGTAACATCATTCTCCTTTGTGCAGAAAACTGGAACACTGTATCCTTCCTATACCTTCATCTTATAGATGACAGTTGCTAACAACAACATTAGAAAAACAAACCAACTGGCTCATGAAATAAATTTGAGGCGTGCTGAGATTGTGGCATACTTCAAGAAGTAATTGTGGGCTGGCAGACAGAATCTTCTGAGAGGATGGCAGAGGTAGAACACATTAATGTCTCTTTTGTGTTCCTCCTCTAAAGCAAAAGCATCTGCACAGTTTTAATTAGAAGTGGGTGGGGTGTTCTTGAGGGTTTTTTTTTTGTGGTATGATATTTAGACTTCTGGTTTGAATAAAATGTACTTCTGGGGAATAACAGCTTCATTTGCCTGTTGAAGATACAGGTGTGGTGAGCTTATTTTAATTTCCGTAGAATCACTTTAATTACAGGCAGAGTAGCCTCAAATTAGGCAGTTGTTGACGTAGTCTGGTAGAGTTTCTTGGTGATTAAAGGCTTTGTAGTATGGTTTTATTCAGCTGTCTGTAGCAAGAGCAGAAATTTGTCAAAAGCTTATGTGTTGAATTGGTTCAGTTTTGTCACTGGGGTAGTGCCATTATCTGCCACGGAGGTCACTTAAAATTCAAGCTTATGCAAGGCTAAGAATTACACTTGTAATATGTAAACAAATCACTGCAAGTAATGTGTAACGCATAGTTCTTAGGAAACAACGTTGGCCAAGGCATTTCCTACTCTCTGTTTTTGGAAAATATGAAATATATCTAAAAGAAAACCAAGTTTCACTTTCTGACTATATCCAGTGGAATATGACTGAAGGACAGCGCCTGCAGTCCTCCAATCCAGTGTGAACCTTTTTCCATGGCTGGACAAATGTCTTTGAGACCTGAGTGCCTCAAAGTTCAGGATTTATCTATAGTTATGTGCAGGTGTAGCTACTGTAGTGTACCAGTCTTTTTGTCCCCCAGTTTGATTTCCATTGTTTAAAAACTACTGTAGTTGAAAGTGGCAGTAAGGAACTGATAGTTTCTTAGATTTGAACTGTCTGAAGCTGTTGCATTTGTGCAAATGTGGCTACTGAAACTGTTTTTAAAAAACAAGCAAGCAATAATTACAGGTCATATTCTCATAGCTGGATTTAAAAAGTAGTTGATCACATTGTCATAACCTCTTAAAACATCTTGTCAGCTAGGTAGGGGTTTTCCTGGCAATTGCATCCACAGGAAGAAAATAGAAGTCTGTCTCGGAGGGGAATTGACTGCTGCCTTAAAGTAGCTGTCTTGTTTTTTCGAACCAAAGTCCTGCTTTGTCTTTAGGCTTTGGTTATCTGACAGAGCAGAGGCTTGTGTGTCTAGTGTGCTAATTGTGTTGTTTGGTGAATGGCATGGATATGCAGTCCCCATGAAATCCTAAGTGGAATGGAAGCACAACCAGAACATTGGCACCTGCACAAGCACATGTGAAGGTGGTACCTCAGATGAGCTAGTTCAGCACAGGACAAGAGTTACCACATGGGAAAAAGCCATGAGGCTTTTCTAGCTGGAAGGTCAGAGTACAAGTTTGTTTTATAAGTGGATGGGAGGAGGAATAGAGGAAGATTGGTGTTTTTGCTGGGCCTTCAGTGGCATCTATGTGAAAGCCTTTTAAATAGATCAAAATACATTCATTCGGTTGGTAGACCCCAATACTAGGCTTTTGTGTAATACTAGCAATAGAAGTAATTAAAAGCTTCCCATCACAAAATAGGATGTGCAGGGTTTTTTTGCATCTACTTCAATATGTACAAATTGATATCTTTAAATACCACACAGTAATTGGTTGTTGAAGATAGTAATAGCTCACAGTTTGAGCCATTAAGCTTTAGCCCTCCCTCATTTGCTCTGTTTGCACTTTCACTGGAGTGTTACAGGCTTTCAGTGTTAAAATGTTTTTCATAAACTATGGAGCTGTGATCTTATCTGGTACTCATCAACAGGAGGTGGTTATAATTATTCTTAGTACTCATGACTTTATAATGCATTTACTAATTTGCAAATACAATTAATTTGAGGGGGAAAAATCTGCAAGTCTTCCTTTTGAATAAGATTACAACTCCATACGTGTAATTAAAGAGTAGTTTCATTTCTCTTTTTACCCTTGTATTGACTTATTTGCATTACAGTCAAATGTTTTTCTTCAAACACGAAGTGTAGGAGATTTGCAAGTGTTAAAAAAGAATGTGTCTCTTAATGGAAGAGCTTTGCCTGTGCTCTTTTGATCACTTTTAAAAGAAAAATTTTATTAGTGCCCCACACCGGAGAGTCGGGTTTTTGGCATAGGTTTTAGTGAGAGCAGGTGTGAAAATGCTGTTGGCCCCACAGTGCTGCTCAGGCTCCTTTCCATGTGTTTGGTTCAGATCACAAAGTGTACATCTGGCACAAGCGCAGCGAGCTGCCCATCGCGGAGCTGACGGGGCACACGCGCACGGTGAACTGCGTGAGCTGGAACCCGCAGATCCCGGCCATGATGGCCAGCGCCTCCGACGACGGCACCGTTAGGATATGGGGACCAGCGCCTTTCCTAGACAGCCAGGATATTGAAGGTAAAAACATGTCTTACTGAAAAATCACTTACTGCTTTCTTTTGGTTTTTCTAGTGTATGATTGGTGGTTTTTATCTGACTTACTCATTTTGTGGTATAAAAAAAGACAAAGCTGATTATTTCCAACATTATTCTGACATGGCCCTATAGAATATTGTTGGTCTCACTAAGACCTTAGGATTATATTAACTTATTTTTGCAGACTCGATAAAACCTTTCTTTCAATGCATAGGTTTACTAATGTACAATGTTATTAAAATTTAAACGGTGCATTCTAACCACACTGCAAATTGAGTAATGGCATTGTAATAGTTACAAAAAGAATTTCCAGTGTCTGGAGAGAGTGTAAAGTTTTACCCTAGAGAACCTGTACAAGTTTGTATCTTTACTAACCATCAGTAACCACATTTTTCCAGGGGACAGAGAGATAATACTCATTTTTTTCCTGCCAAAATGTGCCCAGCTGTTCTCAGCCCTTCTTGCCTCCCCCAGATTAAGGAGATGACTGCTGGGGAGTTGTTGTGCACTTTATAGGCTTCTGTCATTATGTATTCAGCCTTGCAGTGAGAATTTACAGAAGACATTAAAATGATATGTAGTATATCCTATTGCCACAGAACCTCATGGATGTGACTTCAAGGGGAACCTGGGCAAAGTAATCAAAGAGGAATCCATTAAGTGCTGGTAGACAAGTAAACAGCTCTAGTTCAGAATATCCCTTAGGTAAACATGGCTAAAAGTTAGAAGGATGTTAGGAGGAAGAATTAACTCTTCTGCCTGCTCCAGTGCTTTGATACATGTACTTGTAGTCTTGGACTAGGTGGACCAGCCTGGCTAATCTGTAACACCTGGAATGGCCCCATAAGGAGTCAGAGCCTGTCCTCCAGCTGGTTTACTCATGGCTTTGTTGTTTGGTTTTTTCCAGTGAGCTGCTTGCTCACTCTTAGTTCCTCCAGAAAATGAACCAGTAAGTGCCATGAAAACCAAATCAATCACAAATGGATTTCTCACAGCAGTGCTTTCACAAGAGGTGTAGGTGCACAGAATAATACCTAACCACTTAGGAATCCTAAATGGGTGACAAGACAGCTCTGTCATTAGCACACTCCCCATGAACTTGTATGTTTGTGTGTTACGTCTTTTTGCACCAGATGTTTTTTGAGTACCCACACCTAACATGCTAAAATAATTCCTAGATTGTTTTGAATAATTTTATGAAAAATAAGTAGTTTTAAGCATGGAATTTAGCTACAGTATAAGATCCATTAGCTAGTGCATGTTTGGTTAAAATTTATGTAAATACACTGTATTAATTACCATATGATAGAAATATGAACTGTTGCTAAGACCTTCAAGCTGCGATTTCTTCCTTTCTCTCTATGTTTTTGTTTTTGCTCAGAGGAATGCAGTAGCATGGATAGTTGATGGCGAATTTGGAGCAGACGACTTCAGTTTAACTTAATTAGTCGTATTTTAAATGGCTTGGGATTTGGTGCAAACAAACATGATTGATAGCTGGACAGACATGCTCGTCATGAAAAAGAACCATTTCTGAAGCCCGGTTGGGGCCAAACATTTACCACCTTTGCTTCATAGTAACCAGTCGAGATGAAGCACGTCTTTAGAACTTTGTTGGACACCGTGTTGAAATTACCCCCCCATCGGTTGTGAAGAACTGTGCTACATTCAGGCTAACCATTGAACTCAGTATATATATTTTTCCCTCCTGCCTTTTTGTCTGGCAGGCTACTGTTCTTGTTGCTCTTCTGTGTAATGAAGTTTAAATGCTTGTTTGGAACACTTTATTTAACAGTTTAGAAGGCTTGATAGAAAGAGTGCTTTAGTCTGAAGAGTATACATTGGATAGGAAAGTATTTCCTTCTCTTGTTTCTCAAGTCTCTCTCCGCCTTACTTAGCTTGAGATCTTTGCAGCTTGGTTCATGGATTCTAGCCTTGCCCGTTGCGCAGTATATCTAACAATTGAGAGGATAAACCAATGAACTATGTCAAAAGCACTCTCAGTATCACATTTGACAAAAAGTTTTGTACTTTTCACATAGCTCGTTGCCCTGCAAAGGGGTTAACAGCACAATTTTATAAAAATAAATTATTTATAGGATTAAAATGACTTCATTTGTATACATTTGGAATTTAAACAATGCAAGAAATGTGAAACACGGTATCACTGATGCTTTTCTGGAGTGTCCTGACCCAATCAAAAGCAGTGGCTGGAAGGAGATTTATGTAGGCAGTAAAGCTTGTTTCAGATGGAGGAGTTCACTGTCCATCTTAGCAGTTAAACTGTATAAGTTAGGAAGAAGAAGCATTCAGACTGCACCTACCAGTGTAAGAGCTGAAATAAGGAGAGGTCTTTTGGTTTTTTTAATTACATAAACATATGCAACAATGCTGGTGTAAAAGGTGGACTACACTTTGGGGGAAGAATGTGTTGAAAGAGTCCTTTCTTCACAAAGTCAACACTTTGTATAAGTAATTTACGTACAAATCATAATTAAACACTTGTATTATGATGGAAATTTTTTCTTTATTTGATAAACAAGGGTGGACAGATTTTGTTGTTGAGACTACTTTTAAGTTTGCAGATTTAAATGCCTCTCCCAGACTTTGTTGCAAGCTGGTGCCATGAACATCTTGACACATCTAGGATTAGTTCCACTAATGTCCCATATTAAGAAAAACCAAGCACTTATAGTTTAAATATTTATTCTTTTTGACATAAACAGATGGCCTGGCATCTCTGTGCTTCTGCACTACATACAAATCCATTATGGGATGTCACTGGATTCCCTTTTGCGACCTTGGAAAGGTAGTGTTGGTACTGCTGTGAAGTAAAGAAGGAGCAGAGAAGGGCAAGCCACCAGAGTCATATGTGAGCAGAAGTGTGGACTTCATCCTTTCATGAGATAATGATTTAGTGTTCTTATTAGTCATGTGTGGAAGAAGGGTGGGGGAAGGTTTGCTGGAATTCCTGGGAAAAGAGGTGTAGCCACCTTGATGAGTGGGACTGTGGCGTTTCCCAGAAAAACAAAGGTTAGCAGGTTAGATTTTTTTTTTCTTTTAGATTCCAGCCATCCAGTGGTGTTTGTCTTGCCTTGTGTGCAAACTTAAGCATGAGTTGAGATTCTGATACTGTGGCTGAAACCAGCCCCAAATCTGACATATGAGTCTTCTAATACCTCCAAAACCAGGTAGGAACTTAATGTTCAGCCTTAAAACTAAGTTGAATACTTTGATAGCAATTACTGTCTCACAGCACTGAGAATACATGTGTAAACTTAAGATTATACATCAGTTCCTTCTTCCTTTAATCAGTTCTGGAGGAAACTCTTTATTTCCCTTCCTCGTTCAGAAAGTGCAGGATGAGTCAGGCCGGTGGCCTTAATGTTGCAGGAAAACAGACAAGTTCCCATGATCAAATTTGAGTAAGCTAAACATTGGGGTTTAAGGAAAAATTAATTACCTAAACTGTAAACAGTAACTTGTAGAAGTGTTTTACATGTTCAAACCATGGTATAATTCATAAGCAATGCCAGCATGTGAATCTTTGGAAGTTACTCTTAGTATTGTCTTACTCTGGAACTTAGTTTTCAAACCAAATATTGTTTAGGGAGAATAAGGAGAATAATGGTTTTGATGTCTCTTAACGTCTCATGCAGTGGTCTGTCACTATGTACTCATGGAAATAAAGTGGGAACTTTATGCAGGCAGGTGCTGAAGGCTGGATCAAATCTCAAGTGCAGATTTCAAGTTTTATACACACTTCAGGCATTTTTAATGTGGTAGCCATAACTAACCAGAGTGAGACTCCTTCCCTGGTACAGCTGGAGGGGGGGAGGTGTGTGGGCAGCAGTGCAATTAGGAATTTAAATGTAGGACCTCTGCCAAAACACTGGCCCTCTCTTCTGGACTTGGTTTGTCCCTCTGAGGTATTTAGAAGCTGAGTTAGGGAGAAGCACATGTGGGACCTCTCTCCCTTGGTGTCCTGGTGCAGCCATGCCATGTAAAGGCAAGCTCCAAGCAGGTGGCACTGCTTCCAGAGTGTCTCAGTGCCAGCCTGTTTGCATCTCAGGGCTATGAGCAGGCAGGACAGAAAGGTGAGATTAATCTTCATTTTGCCACACTACTCAGTCCCACAGCAGCTGCCATTAGAGATGTAGCAGTGAGTAGCATCTCAACCTGGAGATAAAAGACCAATCTAAATTATTTCCAACATACTGCATATTCACACTGTGTGGATTGAAAAGTACCAATACTTTTTGTGCACAGACAATAAAATGAGACTAGGGTGGGATGGGGGGGAAAACCAAAATTAGTTTGCTCATTTGCAACACATTGATTTCCATGTGCTTAAAAATGTTCAGAGGCTGGAGTGTAAGGCTGGAACAAATACACACCCACAATAAATTACTGTATTTCCAGTCAGCAGGCTCATGGTTTTAGAGAAGAAAATACTGTGTGTACTCATTTTGTAACTTTCTCTGGTCACCTGTTGGCTTCAAATATTCACAGTAGCCCCCAGTTATTACAAGGCAGATCTCAAAAAGCAAAATGCTGAAGCATTTTATTATGAATGTTCTTTAGCTGTTCAGGTAAGTAATTTTCAAGGCACAATGGAACACAAAAGGGAAAATGGTAGCTCTGTTCATGTTTTGGAGGGGAGGGAAGTGGGGGAAATAACACCTTTGTTTGTAAATTCCCTCTGTCTTTTCTAAAGTTCTCCAACTTTAAAGTTAACTTCTCTTTATGATTGGAGCAAAGATGCAAGCTAGAAATCTGCCCAGATCTTGCCAGTTACTTCTCAACTTGGCTTCAACCAGGTAATGTTTAATAAAATTATCTGCTGTTGGGAGTTTGTGTCTAGTTGTGTATTTTTACACTGCTAAGTGATACTCCCACCCAAAATTAGTTGTAAAGGCTTCCTTAGCAGGAAGCCTGGACTTGTCCAATTAGCTGTAGCTCGAGGGGATATGTTGTAGATCCAAATGGGGAGGGAGGTAGAGAGAAAATAATGGACATAAAAAGCAGGATTTACTGACCAACAAACAAACTACTGTAACTCAAGGGGGAGGAGGAAAAATGCACTTTCAATAGTTTGTCCATATTTTTAGCTACAAAATACACTTGTATCTAATTTCTTTTTGAGACAACTATTAAGAGGAGCACCCATCCCATAAATGGCCAATCCTCCTTTTGCCCTCCTCCTGTCTTTTCCACATTGGCTTGAGTCCATTTTCAGCTGCCATACTTGATTTTTGAAAACTGCTACTTTTATCGATGTCTAGAAAGCAAAATCATTAACTATGACACTTTTTTTAAACAGGGTGGACTTAATTGAAGTGTGCAGTGTTGAACTACTGCTGCAGTAGCTGCCTCTAGTTGAAATAAACTGTAGCCAAGTTTTCTGTCTATTCATCCAGATAATCTGGATTCAAACATCTGTGAGAGTGTTCCTCCCATCTGGTATGAGTGTGTGTGTGCATGTGTTCCATGAACAGACAGAGAACCAAATGTTCTAGGTACTTGTCATGTTTTATTGCATACTTTAAGTCGTGTGTATGTGAAGTGTCCTTTGACCAGAAGGTTTTGGTTAATATCAGTATATTTTTATAAATTTGAAATTCATTGTGCCCCATTTTTCATAAACATTTTTCATTGTTAGGGTATATGTGCTAGATTTGAAACTTAACATTTTTAGGCACAGATGGAAAAAGTTATTGGCTCCTTGAAAACATATGGGACAAAATGGATCCTCAAAGCATGTATGTACTTACAAACCAAGCTGTAGAGATCAAGAAAAGAACTTTATTGTTGATCTCAAGATTTCTAAATTGTCAAGATTTATATGGAGTTGTGGTGGAACTAGTTAACACTTAGAGCTTTTGGTATGTAATGACTATTTGCTATGGACTGATATTAAATGTTTCAAAGGATTGCGTTCTTAAACTTTCTGGATTTTTGTTACTCTCCTCAGATATTATTAAGTAGTTAAAAATTTCTTTGCTATATTACATTAAAAACATAAGAACTTTGGGTCTCGTATTTATTTTCACTTGTTTTACTAATTATTTACAGAACACCATTTTAACTTTTTTATTTTATAAATGTGTAGTATATTAAACATATCTTTAAAATTGTTCAATTGGAACTACATTAACTTCTGATTTGTTTTTATTAGGATTTTTAAAAAAAAAATACACTTTTTCCATGTTGGTGCACAGCACTTAACAGAAATGTTTGTATTCCCTTTCTTTCAATTCAATAAACAATAAATAACTGGAATGAATAGTTCTTAGTTTCCCTAACTTCACTTATATGACTGACTTGGATGTTAATTTCTTGATCATTAATTATAGATTTCTTCTATAGTATTTCACTTCCTCGCTAGGAAAATTAATTTGTGGCAGTTTAGCTGCAGCTCAGTCACTCAGTGCTGTGCTCGGGCTCTCCAGGCTCTACTGTCTGCCTCTAATCCACCTCACCCCTGTGTTTGTGCTGTACTTTAGCACTTGACTTGCCATGTCCCAGGCTGTGCTTATCTCACTTGCTCAACATCTGCTCCCTTGAGGCTCCGTGAAATCCATCATTCCTCAATGCTTCAGCTTGCTTCAGTACCACACTGTGGTTGTTGGAGGTGATTTCTGAGTTTTATGGGGTTTTTTGATACTTCATAGTAAGAAGGTGCTCCTGAAGTCCTGATATCTCCTGCCTTATTGTTCCCTCCAGCTTGACCCCACGTTCTTGTCCCTCCTCCCTGTGCCTTAAACCAGAACCTCATCTTTGTCCTGCATTTTTATTCAGCTCTATCTTACGTTATGTTAAAAAGCTGTGCCTGAATTTCCACTCCCTGTAGCTGTTCCAAACTCAAACCTTGTGCTGATGTGCATTCAATTTTTTAATTCTTTTAACTTATGTATTGATCAGAAGTTAGTAGCACCTTTGTATTAATACTGTTCTCTCCCTTACAGCTCAGGCAGCATATAGATAATTATGGCTTAAATGCAGAGAAGGGATGTGCCTTATTCCTCTGCATGTCCTCCTTTGTGCCATTTCCCTTGGCTGCTGGTATTTGCAGGAGGGTTCTTCGGTTGCAGACCTACTTCAGCAATAAATTATTCACACAGCAGATGAAGGAAGTTTCTAACAACCCAGCCAAAAAAGCTGTGCATCATCTGCTGTCCTGTCTCCTGTAATGGGCCAGAAGAGTGCAAGAGAAACATGTATATGAATTCTATGCGACTTCTCAGCATTCGTAACATTTAAATCCTGAGGGTTTGGGGTTTGTTTGGTTTTTTTTTGTTAAATAATTCAGATTATTTCAAAGAAATTCCACAAGGAACCTGAGAATAGATGTGTGTTTCTTAATCAGCTTAAATCCAAACTCTGCCTGAGGAGAGCCCTCCCTTACACCTTGTCCCTGCTCTCTGTGCTGCCTGGTCACTCCCTGCGTGTCTCGCAGGTGCCAGGGCTGTTGCCTCATCCCAGAAGGATGGCAGTGCCAGTTGTCTCATCACTTTAAAAGACCTATAGTGCTCTGAAAGGTAACCTCTGAGGCTTGTGTGCCTCTGTTCCTGCCAAAGCTGAGCTGCATGGTGGTTTATCATACGTAGCCCAGATTTTCCTACTGCTACCTCCAATGTCTATCACACCCTAAACTTAAAGGCATAAGTGGTCTTTTGGCCCTTGTACAACAAAATCATAGAGAGCTTCTTGTGAGAAGAAAGAATTACAATGAAGCTCTGACATTCCTGAACAGATAAAGATTTACCTTTTTGGGTTTATCAGAGTTTCTGGTTGATTGTTAACCTCCATGTAGAATTACTACTGGTCAGACCACTGATTTACCATGTTCCAGAATACAGAACCATTTTAGAAAAATCAAACCAGTAATTTACTAGACTGATGAGGCAAGTATATTTAAAAAATTCAATAACAAACAGTCTGTAACTAATGATTAATTAGGGGGAAACATGCAATTCTACACATTTTAATTAGCCCCCCCCAAATGCAGAATTCTTAACTGTTATGTAATCTCTCTGAAAACTGATGCAAGATGATCATCTTTGCAAGCTGGCTGGGCTGTGGATTGTGGATGAGGAAAAGAGCTCAGTAATATCAATTAAAAGTTGGAATTCCTGCAGGACTTTGATTTATGTTCACTGATTAGGAGTTTTATATCAGCCCTAGCTAATGGTGCCTCAGAAAGTTATACCTGAGTACCTCAAGTCCAAAGAGAAATAGTCTGAGTGAATAGGAAGGAATCTGTATTTGACCTCACACCAATTTACAGTGATAGTCAGATGAATTTTTTTATAAAATCAATCTCAGGTTTCTTATTGTCTTGACTTTTGTATTATTAAATTTTTGGTTTAAATTACCCTGTTCTCTGCTGAAAAAATAGGGAGTTTTGTTTTTTCTTACCACCATAAAATTTGTTATGCTCTGTGGGTCTCCCAGGTGTGACATAACTGCAATATCCCTATTTCTAGCTAATTAATCATGTTTTTAGCTGTTACAAATACATTTTTTCCGTAGCTGACACTGACTTCTGAAGATCTCTGTTGAAGCAGGCACTGATCCTGTACAGTAAGAAGGCTTTAACATTACCAGTGTAATTATTCAGCAGAATTGTAGTCTCAGAGACCTGCTGCTGAGGTTTTTTCAAGTCTTATAATCAGTTTTTGGACAGTCTACTGTCAGCAATACTGCAAGGATCTGACTTAGGCCTTTTCTTCCAACACCCAAAAGATGTAGAGCAGGTTTTTTTCACACACAAAATCATTTAATTGCGTACCATAATCTGCTAAGAAGTTACTTTTCTACTCTTTTGAGTAGAAAGCTCTCCTTTCTCCAGACCTACCTCCTGTCAGAGTTTTGGCTTTAGAAAGAAGTACTTGCTGTAGTTTGATGTTGTCCTGTCAGGTAGTCAGTGGCATCCAGCTGGGGTAGCCGTTTCCTTAGGTTTTTTTTTTAATGAGCACAATTTTCAGCATTCATCTTTAACACTGCTTAACTTGGACTCCATCAAAAATTTAAAGGCAAACTTCTCCTAGAACAAACACTGAACACAAGGTTATCTACAACTATAAAGCATCAGTGTTGCCTTTTCATGGCTAGCCCTGAAAACAATTGTTGACTCCAGCTGTACACTGAAACCCCCAAGGACTTAAAAAGCTCAAATTTTCAGATGTAATTACAGAAGTGTATTTTTAAAGTGTTTTAATTGATGTGTTTGTTCCAAGAAACCTGTTTGCAAGCACATATAAAAAACTTAAAAGACAGTTATTGGACAGTGAGGGTACAAACTCAGGTTTATACACTTATCACTGATCAAGAGTTGCACAAAGAGAACTTGCTGGTGTCCCTGAGGCAGAGTCACATCAGAATTGGAGTAAGTGGAGTTACGGGTTACCAGACCATTTCCCTGAGCTAGAGACTCTTGTTTCACCCTTTTGGCTATGCAAACAGCAGGGAGTAGAACTGCAGATAGTCTTTTGCTCTGTAACCAACTCCACCCCAGTGCAATATGATCTTATCTTTATCTGGATGTCCATGATGCACTTCAATGACAAAATAGGAGTTGAAGGGAAAAAGCAAGTATTAATCATGTTTATCTGGACTCTTACACACAAGTGTCATATCCACCAAACAGATCTTAATCCATCCAAATGCAAGACTTCATAGAGATTGCTGCAGAAGGGTGGGGAAAGGGAGGAAAATGTAACTTTTATTTCATTGATTTTTATCTGTAAAGAGTACCAATATAACGATGTAAGCTGTGCTCCTGTTCCACTGTGAAATCTGTTCCAAGTGCTCCTTCAAATTAAGCTCTGATAGGACAGCTTGGCAGCCTGAGTCTCATCCTGACACCTCTCAGCAGGAATCAGATATCATTGCTGCACTTGAATGTGTTCTGGAACAACCATCATTACCAGCTAATGCTGCTGAAACGAGTTTCCCTTATCACCTTTCAATTGCTATGAGGTCACTTCTGTAAGCAAGGATGTCATCTTACAGAAACAGCAGCTCCAGAAGTTTGGCTTGTAAAGTAACAAAAACAACTGCTACACAGATCCAATGCCTTTTGAAAATATTTTATGTTAAAAATACAGAAAAATATTTCTTGTTCGAAGAGGAAAAATATACTGCATGACGACACTGATCTAGGTGTGTTCAGGAGGTGTCTGTGGCTCCACAACCAGTCACTGGAGTGATGACCCAATTTGGCAGCTAATGGTTCTCTTTCAACTTCTCAGTCATTTATCAAAGCCAGAATCATACTGTGACAAAACAGAAAACATGATACCAGTGGATTACTGAAGCTTGTGCAAGCAGGAGCAGCTCTCACTGTCCTGGGAGAGCTGCACAGAGAGAACCTGAAATAGAAAGTCAAGGCACTTTCTACTGTGTGCTTTGCTTAGGAAGACAAGGCTGCAGAATCAATACTGCAGCAGAGGAACAGCAGCTCTGCCTTGGAGTAAGTGGCCTTATCACAGAACACATCTATTTGTAACTCAGCCAGATCAACTTCATTTTTAAAAAACAGAACTTGTAAAATAAACCTGGTCCTTAAGAGTATTTCCTTTCTAAACAGGCCACTTACTGTAGGTGGTAGAGGCATGTAACTCTTTACATTGTACTTGTGCTTTTGAGGTTAAGAAATAGCCTGAGTTTCCAAACAGTGTTTGATCGGAATGAATAAAGGCATATAATGAGCCCAGAGATAGCTGTCAAAATATATTACTGAGGCTTAGCAGGATGCAAAAAGCTAAGACATGAATACCAGCAATTACACCAGTGGAACAGAGGAGATAAAAATAGCTGGCAGACAATCCCTTTGTTCCTTAGGAGCAGCTTTTGAAACTAACCTGTAAAGGTACATGAAGAAGCAGAGCAGATGAAAGCCCAGCTTAATCATGGCTTCTTTCATGTGTGATTTCAGTTGTCCTCGGTTATGGATCTCTGTGGGATCAAATACTCCCATGTTTCCACTTGGCACCATAATGTACCTGAAAGTTAAAGAATAAAAAAAAAACAAAACCCAAACAAACAAAACAAAAAACCAAACAAAAAAAAGCACACAACAAAACTCAAAAAATGTAATCACTGAAACATGAGGGAGGGTCAGGACAAGAGGCAGGGAAAAGCTTGCCAAGACTTTCATCTGAAGAATTGTTTCACAATTCAAGGTAAGGGAGTTCTCAATATTGCAGCTATCTCTGCCAGTACAACTCACAAATAATAAGAGAACAAGAAGTACTAAAAGCATCAGCCCAGCTTCCCATGTATAAATGAGAGATTCCAGGTAACAGCCAATTCCAGCTCATTTTCATTGCCGTTCACAGTTAGTTGCTGTCATGGGGAAAACACCCTCCCACAGTGGAAAGATGCATTAGATGAAAAGGACTGGGAAAAAAACCTAATTTAACTAAGAATCAGTAATTTATTTAGCAAAAAAAACCTTACAGAGAAAATTAGAAACTCCAGTGGTCACAATGAGGTGGCATAAGCCAAAGCAAAGGACCTGTGCTGTTACCCCTGCCTTTGTCACAGCCATCCTGGGACACCTCAGCACAGACACTGAGGCCAACAGGATGAGTCGGGCAAAACTGAAGATGTCAGGTTCTGCTGTCCAAACCCACATGGGAACAAAAGCTGAGTGGAATGTAAGGCAAGGAAGCATGAAACCAGCAAACCAAATGTTTATGTCCTGTGACAATTGAGCCAGCAGCACGTTCTCTTGTTAGAAGAATTTCTCGAGGGAGCATATGAAGTTCTCACTCCAGCTGAGCTCAGGCTAGAACATCACTCAGATGTTATACAGGCTCTACCTTCCTGGGATCAGACTCTTTCTATGCAGGAATTAAACTCTTGTCTTAAAGCTGGAGCACAAATGTGGTCTCAGAACAGCACACTTGTTCAGTTTTCTTAGTATACTCCAGTGGCACCACTTGTAGTCCAAAAGACATTTCTCCACCTCTTACCACATTAATTTCCATAAAGGAGGGGAAGGAAAGGAAACAAGCAACAGGGATGTTTTCTAGCAGCAGAGGACATTAGGAAAGAAAAAGTTCAGCCTACAGCAGTTGTCTATCACAGAGGCACTGAAAAGCACTGCAGCATACTTGACTAATACCAAAGACAGTTGTGTCCCATTAAAAATTGTTAATGTTAAATAATTCCAGTCTGAAATTCTCTTCTAAATTTGAAGTTTTGAATGCTAGTTTTTAGTATTATCACACAAATTATTGTCCATCTCCTGGTAATGTAACACATTTTATTGAAATTAAAGGAGGAACATGTTTCCTGTACCAAATTATCCTAGAAACAGAATGCATGTTTTTCTTACACGTCTGGGATATGAGTGCCATAAAGACAGCATGCATTAATTCTGCTTTTTTAAAAAATGGTGGCACTTAAATGATGTAACTTAATTATGTAAACTGTGAGGCATTTCTTCCAAGAGGCCCACAAGGCAGGACAGCCTATATTCTATATCTAAGGAGCTGAGTCATGGATACAATGCTGCTCAATGCTGACAAACCCAGCTCAAGCCAGTTGTCATCCTCTGCACAGCAAAAAAACTTCTGCAGCAAACAAGTAAACTGTCAGCTTTAATAAATATACACAGTAGTGCCTCCAGGATTTCCATTCAGTGGAAGCTGCTACCACAGCAACAGGATACTTCCCTCTAGATTTCCCAATTTTTAAAGGGATGTAGAAGTTCTGACCAGAATTTTCAGTGAATTGTAAAGATTTTTTTAATTATTTTTTTTTTACTTTTCCAGTTTTATCTTCTTAAAGGCATGGCAAGAATCTCATTATTTGGACCTATTCTCTCAAGGAGATCTATATAACAAAGAAGAAAAAAAAAGCTGAATGCTTCCCTCTGAGTTTTAAAACAAGGAGAATATAAGACAAAACTGTCTGACTGGAGACACTGCAAAATGAATCCAAAAAAGGTTAAATATCATATGAGTGTGCTGAATAAGAAGGGCCAGTAGGATATTACAATAAATACGCTGCAACTTTGGAAGTCTCTCTTGATGCTGTTTTTGACTAATTTATCCTTCCCAGGATTGTTTCTGATACCCTTCCCACACAAAACCTCTCTCCTCTCACTGAAATCCTTGAGAGAATTACTAAATTAAGCCAGGATTGCCCGTAGCTGCCATTCAGTCATTGGGATTAAGGAGGTTTTAAAGAAAAGTGAATAAGGGGAAGAGATTATCCTACCTTTCCCTCTATCACTTACACTGCAAAGCAGGGGCTTCTTCAATCTCAACATGATTCTTCTCCTTCTGTATTTCTAACCTAAATTTCCCCTCTTTTACTTTGGACCCTTTATTCCTAGTGCTATCATTGCAGTTCCTAATGAGCTGAAAATGTTAAACCCCACACTTGCTTTTGCAGGCCTCCAAGTCCTTCACTATAGATGGGATAGTCCAGGCTATTAATGTGGGAGAAACTCCCTGATCCACAGAAAGAAGGGAGGATTAATGATACAGGCCTAATATTTTGACTTCTTATTGTCTACACTGCACACCTAAAATTAAGGAAACAATCGTGGATTTTAGGATATTCAGAATATTTATGCTATGTAGGACATCTATAAAATGAGAGCTGTCAATACAAAACAGCAATCAAAGCTTACTGCCCAACAGTAGAAATAGAAATAATTTCTCTTTTAAAATTCGCTTTAACCAGTTTTAGAAGCAAAAGCAAGAGTCTGCTTTAAAAATTAATATAGGTACACAAAATGAAGCAGCAAAGTGGTAACCAGCACAAGGAATTTTGACAGCTTCAAATAAAATGCATTCTGTCTGTGGTGTCTCAGCCTTGCCTAAATGAAACATCAAACCCTAAACTTGCCAGCAGATCCCAAACCAAATATTGGTCACTACAGGTCACAGCTGTACATAGAGAGGGGCAACAAAACCATGCCCTATGTGTGTGTATTTAGGCAACATTTATTTATTAAGCATAAAGTTACACTGTCTCATGTTTCTCCAGCTTAGACACATTTGAAGGCTTTGCTGGCAGCTCTGTAGGAAACAAGGGTGATATTTATCAAAATTTAGATAGCACAGCTATTTTGCCCAACCAGGTTATCAGTACAGAGATCCTCAACTTTATTGTAATGAGAGCTGTGAGACTTCCTGTTTAATTCTACCAGCAACTCAACCCAGCCCTGCAAACAGTTAGCCCTGGCAGGTTCAGGCAAACAAGAATTACAGCCACTTTCCATACCTGTACATTTAACATTTGGGTTCTTGTGTTCCCTCAGTATAGTACCTGGAGATCATTTGTGACAAATCCACACCCAGTTTCCCTCTGGGAAGGGTCAGTTCTCCACACACCAAATGATACCAGATAAAAAGAACATGGTTTGAACTGACAGTCCCAGTGTTGCCACATGGAAACCCCCACTGGTAACGAAACCATTTCCAAGGGGGGCAGCCCAGTGTACAAAGAGCAGTAACACTGACAGCTGTCCTAGGGTGAAAAAGCTGCAAATCTTCCCAAATCCAAACCACTGCAGATGAGGGGAAGGCACAAGCCAGTAAATGAAGGAGGATGCAAGGGACAACACCACAGCCCCATGGCTTCACAACCATCAGCCATGCCAGCCTAAGCACTTCTATGCTGACAGCACTATCAGGAATGGCATGAAAACATAATTAACTCTGTTTTCAGTGCTATTTCATAATCAAATTAATCTGCTATCATGTCCTATGAATTTGGAAATGACCCACAAATGGAGATTCCTGGGCACTAAAGACAATGCAAACAAAGGCCAGAAGTGTCATGTCCTTTACTCTGTTGGGTTTCTTATCATTTTAACAAGAAATTATGTCAGTTTGATCAATGAAGACTGTTAGCAGCTCAAGAAGGCAACTGAAAGATCTCACCATGACATATTATTCATTTTTGTACTACACTTAAAGCTAAACCAGTGCTACAAAGAAACCCCACAATCCCTTGAGCACTTACCTATATATATTCCATGTGGCCACTGGCAGGTTAAGGAGAAAGATGAACCAGTGCAATGAAATAAGCATTAATACTGTGACAACAGCATGGCCAATCACCTCAGGCACCACCCACTGCAAAAAGGGGAAAGAGGAAAGCGTTACACATACACATGTCAATTCCTTTATGAAAATGACATCTGTTTGGGATTACAATGTGATTATAACCATGTAACAGCAGAGGCAGGGTGTTCCATCACAGTGTGGACAAATTTAATACCTTCAGACAGATTACACACAAGTGAGCAGAAATCCAGCCCTGAGATATTGTAACAGAGGTGCTTTTTCCAAGCATCACAAACATTTCTAGAGAGCAGCACTGTCTGAACACAACTATTCTACAAAAGCATCCAGGAAAGAGAACTGAGAAAGTAGACAGAGCTCATTTGAAATCACTGCAGAGAAGAGTGGGTTTAGGGATTCAGATAATTAAAACCTGCACAAACAGCCCCAGGCTTGGAACAGATAAAAAAGGTGATCAATACATAAACTGGCATAATAAATTGGGTCAGCCCCTGGCAATTACACGTTCTTGGATTGACAGGATTTTCTGCCATTCCATCTCACATTAAGAAAAAGACACCTTTAAATCAAAGTGAACACAGACATGGGAAGGCCATATTGGTTTAATGCTAAGAGTTTTAAGCAGATTCAGTTAAAATGGTACTTTTGTAATGGAATTTGCTGAAAAATGGACATCCAAAAAAAAAAAAAAAAGACAAGCAGGCTGAAATAAGGGATACATGCAAAATACTGCCAAATAAGGCTCCTCAGATACCCATCACACCCCAGTTATTTGCAATGCTCAGGTGAAGGATGTGGTTTTCTCAAAGCACAGCAAGTGCAAAGAAGAACAATTTACTTTATTGAGCTTGGAGCAGCACGATCTAGCATTGATGTAGTCACATTCCAGGTCTGATAGTGTGATTATCTGAAGTTCAGGATAAGGAAACACTGTATGGTAAATCAGAATACACAAAGCTTTACTTTTAGCCAATAAACTGGGGGCAACCCTCTGCTCTCAGCATTCTCTGCCTTGCTCTACCTCGCTCAAAGGTGCATTTCAATTAGTTACAACTCACTCTGATTTTAAAGAGAAGGTTTGGCTACATTTTATCATCAGGCCAAGTGATTTTATTACGTTTTCAAGGGCAACTGTTGCACAATTGCTAAAGTTCAGTTCGGCTCTTAAAACAGACCAAGGAGGCAAGCTCAGTACTTTTAGCATCAAAATTGTTACTACAACCCTTGAAACCAAAACTTAATGGGTAGGAGTAGCTAATGAACTTTTAAACTCTCCTCACAAAATTGTGC
>QUSF01000008.1:16992430-17041257 GCA_003676055.1 Chloebia gouldiae | reverse complement strand
GGCCCGCCCCGGTGCCCCTCCCTGCCCGCGCCGCGCCCCCGCCCGCAGGAGCAGGATACGAAGTAGACGGAGAGGAAGATGAGGGCGCAGCAGTCGATCAGCGAGAAGATGAAGACCACCGACTCCATCCCACCGCCGCCGCGGCCGCCGCGCTCCGGCCCTCCCGGCCGCCGTAGGCACCGCCCCGCCCGGGCGGGCCCGCGCAGCGCGGCACGCTGGGAAATGGAGTCCGCTCTCAGGCGGGGTGGCGGCCATGCGGTGCCGGCCCGGCCGCGTCTCCGATCCCCGGCTGAAGCAGCGCATCAAACAGGTACCGGCACCTCCGGCACCCCCGTCATCCCCGGCACCCCCGTCATCCCCGGTACCACCGGCACCGGCAGCCGGCGGGGGGCTCGTGTATCCCCCTGTGGCTCTGAGGGGCCTTGAGCATCCGGCCCGCACAGTGGCAGGAGAGGACCAAACCACGGCCCTGCCTCTGAGGGTTTTAGAAAGGCCTTAAAAAGGCTTTAGAAAGGTCTATTGGCTTGTTTTATTTATTGTAATTTTCTGTAAAGTTGGGGTTTTTATTCTATCATTCTTCTGCCATCTTTAGTAGTTCTGGTCTTGAGGCTGGCTGCTGCTGCTTCGTATGTGGAATGAATAGGGCAAAAGAAACATACTCAAAGTATTCATATATATATATATATATATATATATATATATGTACGTATATGTGTGTATCTGTGTGTATATATGCATATGTAGATATATAGGTGTATAAGTATACATGGGGTGTATATATACACCTATACATCTACATGTGTAAATGGTATATGTATGTAAATGTATGTGTGTGTATATGCATATATTTGGACCTTAGGAAGAACTTCACAGAAAGGGCGATCAAACATTGGAACGGGCTGCCCAGGAGGTGCTGGAGTCGCCGTCCCTGGAGGTGTTTAAGGAAGGACTGGAGGTGGCACTCGGTGCCATGGTTTGGTGGACACGGTGGTGATCAGGGTTGGACTTGATGGTCCCAGGGTCTTTTCCAGCCTAAATGATCCTGCGATTCTGGCAAATGCTGTTTGTATTTGGAAACACATACAGTGATTTTATTGAATAGCTGAGAAACGGGCAAAATGGGATTACTTCCCAAATGCATGTGGGAACAATAGGGAAAACTGTGATTCCTTCAAGTGCGTCTTATCACATCTTATGATAGTTTATAATGACTTTGCAGCTTGAGCACCAGGTTTCTGAGCCTCTGTATAAATGTACTCCACTTCTAATTCCTTAAAATGAGACAGTGACTGCTTGGTTTAATTCGCAAGATCACCCTGAGTGTGTCTTGACTATTCCAAAGTGGAAAACCCAGCTGGGTTTATGGTAGCCTTGATGTTTGGTGCTCAGCAGGAGCTGCCCATGGGTGATCTGAAGTGCAGCATAATTTTAAAAGCTAAATATGTATTCAGTTTGATTGTTTTGTACAGAGTTATTAATTTAAATGCGGGTTTGAAATCCTCATTGCTCTGACATTTGTGATACCGGATCTTTTAGGATGATTCTGTATTTTCTTCCTCTTTTTCAAGAAGCAATCCATCTTTATGGTATCAAAAGTTCTTGCTGCTGATTTGGAGAGTGGGGGAAGAAAGCAAATGGAATACAGTTGTACATGAAATTTAGTACATTTTCTCACACTTTCATAATAGGGGTTTGAAAATGGTTGGATTAGCTGCTGTCAGAGCAATAAAAGTGCTTGAGAGAGAGAATTCACTTTATTAACATAGTTCTCTATAGTGCTCTCTGAAATGTCTTGTAAAGATTAAAATTGTTCTTAAGAGAGTATCCCTGCTGATTCAAATAGATGGTTTCATTTTTAGGGCAAGAGGTCTAAACCAAAAGGAGGATAACTGAGGGGAACCAGGACAATAAGATGGTGTGTGGGCTACAAAGTCAGCTTTCTTGCTAAATAAAAGTAACAGAGCTGACCCAGCTGAAGTCATCAAAGCCTCCAGATGTAGGATGCTGCCTTTCCCCAGGAAGCAGAGCTGCCCAGTAATCTGTGCTTTAATAAGCATTTCCCATTTCATTGGGAAATAATACTTTCTGGTGTGTTGCAAGGAGTGAAAAGCTGATTCTGATTCTCATTTCAGCTTCTAAGGAGGGGAGAATTTAAAATAGGTATATTTGGTAGAGCTGTTCTGGTGAAGTGATTGAACAAAGATTTTATTCCCTGCTTAAAATTCTTCATTTCAGTATCTTGCAAGCAGTAAATGTGGGGAGTATGTTGACATTGGAATTCTAGCATCTGATTTGCAGAAAACCTACAGGTGAGCCAAGATATGTCTTCTTATATCCTGTGTTCAAAATGTGGAATATATTAGTCTGTTCTATTACATTTATTATGAAAGTTATAATTTTCTATGTTACCTTCATTAGCAGTTGTTGAGGTTGATTGAAGCAAGGAGATTATTTCCCTCTGTTGATATATTAATGACCCATATTTTATTAATGCATTGGCATTATAAGATCTAGCTGTGGTTTGTGTTTTTTATGGGATGATTTTTTTTTGTTTTAAATAAAAAGCTGCAGATTAGTTACAGCATGTTGGGGTTTACCCCAGTGAGATTAAAATGTGAGAGAAAATGACACCTCAGTGCAGACATGGGGGAGGGATAGAGGATCCAGTAAGACACTAATTAATACCTTGCCTGGTTGCTCAGGAGGACAATCATGTTTTTACCCAGGTAGTTTTTAATAAGAACCTGGGTGGAAGCTTGAGAATCAACTTCCCATGTACCTGTTCCACTGGGAATGACATTATTTTGAAGGGAAAATCAGTTGGTATAACCTGTTTATTTTGTTTTTTCAGTGTAGATTATGGACGAAGAAAAAGAAATGCCTTTAGGATACAAGTTGCAAAAGGTAGATCTGTTAATACTGTGTCCAAGAGTCCAAATTCTTTGATTATGCTTTGGCTGCTAATGCTTAACACGGTTGAACTTTTTCTTGCAGTGTTTGAAATAATCAGTAATGAAAAAGAACGCGAAGATTTGGCAGTTTTAGAATCTGAACATGTGGCAAAAAGAGCAAGACAACAAGAGAAAAATGAGTAAGAAGAATTTTTACCACGAAATTAATAATGTCATTGCTATTACTGTTTCTTTAAAGCCTTCTGGGTTTGGTTTATTATATTTTGGTTGCTTCATGGTTGCAGGTGGATCCCATAAGGTTGTGTTCTTCAGAAGTTACCTGTAGTTATTGGAAACTTTTTGGTGCTGAAGACAAGCAGATATCAGAGCCAATTATGATTTCTCTGTTGTGGGGAACATACAGCCCTGCATTAGTGGACAACCTTATGGCTTCCTTGATAGTTTTCCACTTAATGCCCTGTTCCTCATGTGTTTCAGTTCCTTTGTTTTGTTCTTAATCGTTCTTGGGTGTGACAGATACTGGCCACATCTGAGAGTTGAGACTGCCAGACAGGCTGTTCAGAGTAAATCACCACTGGGTGTGAGATTGGAATGAAGATTTCCCGACTCCTAACCCTGTCCATAATCTCATGGAGTGCTGTGTTTTCTCTGACCTGGAAGAGATATTAAGGATCTCAAGGGAAAGTAGGACAGTGTTGTCAGAAGGATTGTCCTGGTTCAGCAGTGATTTACTCCTATTTCTGTTGGTGAGCTGAATCAGAGTGAACTCTACATCACTTTTATATAGGTCTGTCTTTCAGACAGGTTGGCAAGTTGATCCAACTCATCACACACTTGGAAAAGATGCAATTTTTAACTTTTAATAATAGAAGATTGAGAGCATGGGAGTCAGCCTCTCTCTCCAGCATTAGGCTGGAGAGAAATTAGCAGTCATACACACCATGATTATGGGGAACCACATTGTTTTATTTTACAGATGTCTCACTTGCATTTCTGCTCTGATAAATTAATAGTTTTTGTCTTCCTTCCCTGTTAAGCACTACTGGAAGTGGCACAGATGACTCTGACTATGATGATTATCCAGAAGATCTAGTAAGTTGTATTTTCTGATTGTTTGTAGTTGTATAATATATAATTCTATGTTGTGAAATTGTGCTTGAAGTGTTTGAAAAGGGAGATAGAGATAAGGTCTAGTCAGAGTTAGCAATTCCAACTGAGAATCTGTGGAGCTAGAAGAAAGCTGTTTCCTGAAGGAAAAAGAGGAATTTGTGGGGAATCACTTTTGGGAAGGCACACTGAGAGCCTGAAGGACTTGGCTATCAAATGGGTGAAGCGATTGAAGGAACTGACATCTCCAACTACTGCCTGCTTATTAACAGGAGTCATTCCAGAGTAAATTGCAAAGGCTGCTGCCCCTTCAGCCAGCACATGCAGGTTTATATGCAGTCATTTGGTTTGCAGAGGAGTGGGTTGGAATACGCATTGCCTATTTTCTTCAGCAAGGATAATGCTAAATTATGTTTATTAAATAGTTTTCATTGACCTCTAAATATAAATAATCCTAGTTAAAACCTCATGTATTTTCTTTACAAATTTGTAAATCTGCAGTCTGCAAATCACATGAACAGTTCCCTGCTGAGCTTATACAAGAAAGGAAATCCTGATTCTATTCCATCCACTCCAAAAAATGACCCAGTGGAGACCTCTCCTTCTGTGAGAACAGCACCTCACACGAGCAGCCTCGCACCAGAATCCAGAGGTGAAAGACAAATCTCTGATGGTGGCTGGTTCATTGATAAAACTCCTGATGGGAAAGACTTCTTCATTGACCTTTCTGAGGATGGAGAAGGAGAGGAAAAGAAAGTGATTTCTAAGGTACTTTGTGTTTCACAAACCCAAGGTGTTCTAAGTAGATGCATAAATAGAATTGGCTCATGTTGTAAATGTAGGAAAACCTGATGGGAAGAGATGAGGATGTCTGACTCAATTCAGAAGGCTGAATTATTTCTTTATTATAATTATGTTAAAATATATTAATATACTAAATAAAGGAAGATACTAAAAACTACAAACTTACTTGTTCTAACTCTAACTAACTCACAACTCATGACCCTCTCGCGAGAGTCCAGGCGCAGGTGAATTGGATTGGCCATCAGGCCCAAACAATCCACCATGATCCAATCAAGCTCTCACTCCAGGTAAACAATTCTCCAAACACATTCCACGTGAGAAAATCAAGGAGCAGAAATAGAAATTGTTTTCTCTTTCATTTCTCTCTGTGCACCTTTATGAAAAATCCTGAGAGAGAGAGAAATGTGCTTGCCACAGGCCCATTTCAAGCATGTTTGTACTAGAAGGTAGAAAGTCACCAAATAATGAGTTTCTTCCAGATTTGTTTGAGGAAAATGTAGTTGTCAGTATCAAGGAGGCCCAGATTAGTGTCCATACTGAGAGAAAGATGAGTATAATATACTCATATATTTATATATATATACACTATTCATATAATATGGTCATATGAATAAATAACATAGCTGTTATTTATTACATTTGCCAGTGACCACTACCTGGGTTGTGGCTTGCTGCAGCCACAGCAAGTGGTCTGCCTTAGCCAATGGTAAAGTCTTAGTGACCCTGGGGAAACTTCTTTTCATTTATTTTAAAAACAGAAAGCTTCCTTTTATTTCTTTTATCCTGTAATAGTCCTTCTCACGCATGCACTTAACTCGTGTTAGCACTGAATAACATTTTCTTACACCCCCTTGTGACTTACTAGAAATAAAAATTGTTTCCAATGGAGCAAATACATTCGTATGGTTGTATTCATGCCCAAAGTGGATTCTTCCATGGCATGTAAGTAACTGGTGTCTGATTTTGGTTAGTAGTTTTGAGGGGGTTTGTTTGGTTTTTTTGCTCTGTTCTCTTAACAAAAAAAGTGACTATTTTAATTAACCAATTTAAAAATAAGGCAAATCCTAAGTAAAAGAGTTCCTGCAAAAAGGTGTAAGTTCCTGCCTTGTTTGCCTATTTATATAATTTGTGTAAGTTAAGCATCATAGACACCCATTTTGTTTGTTTAAGTTTTTGCAGAAGTTCACTGACTTGGAAGGTTTTGTGTATATAATTGTGGTTTTATGTCCTAGAAACCAACAGAATTTTCTGTCTTGGAGAGTGAAAGAAAGAAGACAAAGGGCAGGAGAGCAAAGAGGAAAAAAGGAGAATTTCCAGATGTAGATGGAGAAATTGAATCCATGTTACTTAAGAAAGGTGAGAAGTTGTTTTTGGTATGTTACTCCAAACAAAGAGATGGTATTAGACCTTGGAATCTGTTACCAGAGAAGTATTTTCTGATGTGCAGAGGAGTGGCCCCAGGCAGTTTTTAAAAGAAATTTAGCCTTGATGTTGTACTAAAATAATACTGCAGTCCTGTGTCTACTACTAAAAAAACAATATTACTGTGTGTGCTTAGCTATTTGTTTAGGCTGAATACGTTTTGTTCAGTATTAGGAAATACATTTACACCATAGCTAAATTTGTGTCTTCTCCTCTTTAACAGTGAGAAATAAGGGGTCAGAGCTTTACCACCCTTCAGTGAAGTTTGAGGATGTAGGAGGCAATGATGAAACATTAAAGGTTAGTTAAAATTTTATTGGTGGGCTATAGGATGCACTGAATAAAATGTGTCATGAAAAATGACAGAGAAGAAATATTGCAGAGTTCTGCTATGGCATGAGTATGCATCTGCATGGAACTGAGTAAAGCTGCTTATACCAACAGCAAGGTTGTTGGTTTTTCTCTAATTAATCTTTCTGTAAGCAGTCATTGAATTCAGATTGTTCAACAGAACTTGTTTTATTTTGCTCTGTCTATAGGCATAGCAAATACTAATTCCTGCAATTTAAATGGAGATTTCTCTTGTTCTTAACAGGAAATATGCAAGATGCTCCTTCACATCCGTCATCCTGAGGTCTACACCCACTTAGGAGTGGTTCCACCTCGGGGCTTTCTTCTGCATGGGCCACCAGGATGTGGGAAGACACTGCTGGCACAGGCAATTGCTGGGGTGAGATGGCTTCACATTTACAGCTTCTTACTTTTCTGGGTTACTTTTAGAGGGACAGAGAATAATATTCTTTCAGAAGAGACTAGAGCTTTTCATTTTAGCCATCCTGTGATAGTCTGAAATATGTTAATCTTTACTTCCTTTGTTTGAATTCCATCTGAATCTTTACTTGATAGAACCTCATACATAAAGAGTCATGGTGACAAGGTTTTATCTGTGATTTAACTGTTTTGAGGCATTCCCAGAACACAGCAATACAGGCATAGATGTTTTGAGAAGGGTATAAATGAAAGATAATTTTGGTTAAATTTACCATACTGTTTCAAATCTGGACTCAACCTTACCACCTTTTATGAGTCATTACATTGATTCTGTTGGTTATTAAACAGCTGATTTCTGAATTCCAGAACTGGATCTTGCCTTGCCTGTGTCATACTGATTTTTTCAGAGCACCTGACACTACTGGTGTTAATAGTTTGGGGTGAAATTGAACCTCCTGCTACTTTTCCTGTTTTGGATGTAAATCTAAGGACTTTAAAGGGCTCTCAGTGATAACCATGGACATTTCTTTTTCTTTAATACAGTTGCTCCTTAAATGTTACTGATTATAACCTTAAATTTAGATGCATGTAAATTACTGACTTTTGTAATGCAGATAAAGAAAAGATATTTATTTCTGAAATGCTGGTTACACACTTCTGACATTGTTTCAGATGTTTTAAGAAGGTTTAGATGTTTTCTCTGTAATATTAGAATATCTTTCTTATTGTAAAATAGAACCCTTTGAATAATTTGATGATATTCAATGCTGCAGTAAGTATCTGTCTGCTGGAAAGGTACTACATTAGAAGAAAGAAACATTTCACAAGTGAAAAACTTGGAGATTAAATAAATTTAATGGCTGCTTCTTAAATATTTTTTTTTAAATAAGGGATTTTCAGTAGGGCTCTTTTAGGCAAATTACCTTCTTTGAGCACCATAGAGTCTCTGGTAGCCTTGAGTTACATAAATTAGGGTTCATTTCCTTTAAAT
Organism: Chloebia gouldiae; assembly: GCA_003676055.1. NCBI lineage: Eukaryota > Metazoa > Chordata > Aves > Passeriformes > Passeridae > Chloebia > Chloebia gouldiae. Next base: position 17,033,250 of record QUSF01000008.1, on the reverse strand, counting down.
GTTAAATTAGGGATAGTTTTCTTTTATATGTATTTCCAAGACTTTGGAATAGGCTGCAACAACCTGTAGCACTACTGTGCTACAGTTTATTAAAATTGCAGTTGTGTTTATTGATATAGCAGAAAACTTTGAGTGTGAGATTTGCAAATGTCTTACTGTACAATCCTGCACAGATATTTCTGGAACAGGACTCTGGGAACCAAGCCTGCTGGGGAATACCTTCCACACTGCTAAGCAATGCTTTGTTACCCATTTTAAGTTGGAGGATGCTCCTTATCTTTTTTTGCAATTCCTAAAGATTTAGTCTTGAGTATATAATTTGTAGGTTTAAAAGATGTCATACTGAAAAATGTTTGTCCTCAAGGACAGCCAGCATTTCTAAGCTCTGGTTATATCATAAAATATTTCTTGTTTCTTCCAGGAGCTGGAGCTTCCAATGCTGAAGGTGGCAGCAACAGAGATTGTGTCTGGAGTGTCAGGGGAATCTGAGCAGAAACTGAGAGAGCTGTTTGAGCAGGCTGTGGTAAGACACCCACTGAAAATAGCTCTGTGAATTGTTTGTCTTTTTCTTTATAAAGATCCATACCATTGCTGTGGTTTGAATTAGAGTAAATGTGAGTGAATCTTTATCCTGCTATACACATGATTTGTCTCCCTTTCTGTGACCAGAATTCCATTGTACTGTCATGATGTCACAGAACACAAAGCTTACTATTCTGAAGCCTTGACAAAAGATGGTTAATCATAACAATGTAAAGAGAGCAACATAAATTATTTACATATTTGGATCTGCTTGGCTTGATATGAAAAAAAATTAAGAGCAGTTCATTGTGCATTTTTGTGACAAGGGGTATTTGCTAGTTTTGTATGGCATGGAATTTGAGTGAATTGAGAGATTTTAGGCTGTGGCAGTCTAGGCAGAAAGCAGGAAATTGGGAACAAACATGATAATAGCAGGAGAAAAGCTAAAGTTGAAGTCCTGCTTTGGTGTGACTTCTGGATGTAGTAAGAAGCAAAGAGAACTGGACTAGGTTGAGATAACTTTAATTTAAAGAAATGCAGATGTTTCTGGCTTTTAGTATGAGACTGATGTTTTATTTCACAAGGCCAGTCTTCTATTCCTGACCTGAGAATGACCTGGTTTTCTTACTTTATTTCATTTTTCTACTCTCCCCCTAAACTGTTTGCAGGTATTTAAAGTATGCCCCTGAACAGGGAAAAAAGGTTATTTGCAAAGCTGTTTATGTTTCCTGTTCATACTAAATTTTAATTTTTAGAGAGCCTTGTTAAGAAGTTGTTTAGAATAAAATTACATAGGTTATGACAAGGCGTTTTTACAAATTATGTATGTTTTGTATGTGTAGTGATCAAGGGGAGGTTGCTGTAAATTACTGTTACAGAAATAACATCTATTGCATAAAATACGTCTAAAAATAAAATCTCTTGCCTTTCTGATAGTCTCCTACATTCCCTTAAGTAGTTTTCCCAGTTGGTTCTCGCAGCAGTTTTTGTGCAGGGGCAAAGACAGGAATGAGATTCCTGACGCTTGGCGCGCTGTGGGATTGCCCGGCCTTTCCCCGTCGGTGCCAGCCGCAGGGGATGGCCGCGAGATGGCGCGGCCGCCGTGGGAGCGCCCAGCGCCGCGGGTGAGCCGCGCCGCTTTTCGCTGAGACTTCCTCGGAGCGGGGCTCCGCTGTGTTCCTCCAGTATCCCTCTGCCTGCTCCTTTTGTTTCATCCCGTGTGTCAATAATGCTACTCTTGAAATTCCACAGCTCTAATGTCGCTAACAAAACAAACAATAAACCTAACCAAGCCTTTCTTGTGTGGTTTTCATTTATGGACTTCAGTGGGCAGTCACAATGGAATATTTAGGGAAAATATAAGGCAACACAGAGATATTTTTAAATTTTAGACGCTGTTTGGAGACTGTCTAAAATTTAATATCTCATGCCTTAATCATTCCATAGCTTCAGATCAGTGAAGTTTCATAGTCTGTTTGCTCTCCAGATTGTCCGCAAGAACAACAGAATTATTCCAGGACTTGATTGTACAGCAGATTTACAGTAAGAGTTAGAGATCAGAAAACCTGAAACATCTATTTCTTGTAATACACTCTGACAGTGTGATTTTGGAATTATGAATCTTCCCTGTTCCTTAGTCCAGTGCTCCCTGTGTCCTTTTCATTGACGAGATCGATGCGATCACCCCAAAGAGAGAAGTCGCATCCAAGGACATGGAGCGGAGGATTGTAGCTCAGTTCCTCACTTGTATGGATGGTGAGTTTCAGGAACAGCTGTGCTAAAAACAGATTATCAGGCTCACTCTCTGCTTCCTTTCAGTAGTGCTTACTTTAGAGGAGATAGTGGCAATTATTTTTCTTATTTTGACACAGTTTGCCTGGAGAATGGTGGGAAGATCATAATAAATTTGAAGGGGTGTTACTGCAATATTTTCACAGTGGTCTGTACAGCATTATATAAGCCTGTCTGTTGTAGAAACAGAAATAATGGGGAAGCTGTTACATTTATTAATCAAATTAATGAATTTGTTACTTTTAAAATTTTTGCTTGATTGTACAAAATTCAAGTTTTAGGTAGTAGAGATGAAGAGCAGTTCAGTCTGACTACTCTGTCTCTGCTGACTACTATAATGTGCTGCAGAAACAGAGTCCCACATATATGGGAACAAAGTTTGGACAGTGAATATGTGTACTGACTTCCTTCCTTATTTCCCTTAGACTTGAATAATGTGGCTGCCACTACCCAGGTCCTTGTTATTGGAGCAACAAACAGACCTGACTCCCTGGACCCTGCACTGAGGAGAGCTGGGAGATTTGACAGAGAAATTTGTTTAGGGATCCCAGATGAAGCGGCAAGAGAGAAGTATGTGTTGTGAAGTTAAACTTTCTTTTTGATACATTGACAAATAAGAAAATAATGTGTAAGTTGACATACAAATTAAGGAAAAGTACTTTATTGTGTTTGGTTCTGTTTGTACCTGTACACACGTGTGGGTCAGCACACACTGAAAAGTTGCAGAAGACATTCAGTCAGTACCTATTTCTCTTGGTAGCTGTGCCTACATGTGGAGTAATTTCCTTTCTTGTGTGCAGATCTGCTTTTAACATTATGTTAATAACTTTCCTAGTGCCTTAACAGTACAGATGATGGAGTCAAATGTGTCTTTCCTCATGTTTAGGAAGTTAACATTCTGTCTTTGGTGCTTCCAATGTAGCTATTAAATTAGGGATGTAAATTAAGTAAAGCCCGTTTGTACCTTAAGCAACAGGCCTGGATTTTTCCGTTGCTTTCCTCATGGAAATACACCAGTCCAGGCATTAAGCTGAGCTGCAGCCATCCTGTGTTGTGTAACTGTCCCTTTTTACTCTAAAGATCTATGACTATCAGACTAAATTAAAAGAAATAAATCCATTTTTGCATTTTTAATTAAAAAGGAACTGCTACACATTTCCTCAACAGCAAAAAACACAGGAAGGGAAGTTTGAAAAACTTACAGCTTATCTTGTTATGGAAAGGAAAGAAAGGTTAAAGGATAAGTTTCTTAGTATCAAATAATAATATTTTGAGGTTGAAGAGGCAAACTCAGTGGCCTGCAGTATTGCCCACTTTGTGTTGTCAGCACTCAGGCCCCGTGGGTTTTTTTTAGTTTTTTTCTCTTCCCTCTCTTCTTCCTCCAGATTTACTGTCCTGTAGTAATTGTGTTCCTCTTGACTGTGGGTAAGACGTGCAGGTGGTTAGAGGCAGAACTAATGGGTACCTGAGGAGAGTTGTGATTCTCTGATAGTTCCTAGGAGCATGGTAAAATGATGATATTCCCAAAAATAGCAGAGTGTTGAAGGAGAGGAGTTGTGGATGGCAGAGCCATTGTTGTGTGTAGAGATCATTCACAGGTTTGAGTGGAGTCACAGGCATTCATGTTGTTGTTTGTTTGTATTTTTGTTCCTGGAGGTGTAGGTTTACAGGGACTGATGATTTTCTTTTTAAATTCTTCCCTCCTCCTGCTTTCTATTTTGTTTTGTGGAGAGCATGGTTCCTTTATTTTAAAATGGAAGGGTTGCATAGACCTTATAAGTCCTCACAGTGTGCTGATTTACAGGGTGAGTCTTGCTGAAGGCAAGATTTGAACTGCTGAATTGTGGTTCTGCAGCCTTAAGGGTGGAGTGAGATGAGAGAGTGTACCTAGAGATGTTGCTTTACCTGGTGTTTTCTTGTGCAAATTCAGAATGAGCCATGTGTAGTCCTGAACTGTTTACACTTCAACTCAATCAATTATCTACAGGTCTTGTTAGACAGGTTAAAAAATCTTGAGAAACAGGCTGTTATCCCTAATAAAGATTGAAAAGAGATGACAGAACTTGCTAGTGGGGAGGGACAAAGATGAAATATATTATAATTTTAGAGTTTTGAAGAGTTTAATCACTTGGGTTTTTCATAACTTTTTTGTAGTTACATTATTTGATCTAGAAATAATTTGAACTAGTTTTTATTGGAACTAGGAGTATGTTACTGATCTGGACTTCTTTGGTTTGTGCGGTCTTTTAAAAATATTTTCCCAATGAAATTATATTTTGCTGTTGTATTCTTGTATTCTGTTTTCAGTGGTCAGGTAAAGATACTGAAGATTAAACCAGAGCTCCTCACACAGTCTGATTTCATTTGCTTCTTGCAGAACAGCTTGTTGTAGATGTTCTTCAATAAATAAATTTCTAAAAAGTGGCATGGAACAGACATTGCAGCCTTAGTTTGTTAGGAGTACAAGGTTAAGTTTATCAGAGGATAACTTGTGTGCATTTCCATGGTACACTGAGATTTACCCTGTCAGTTTTTAATATTAGAGTTGAAAGGTGACCTGTAATTCTTAAGTCACCAAAAGTACTGATTAGCAATGCCTGGTTGAGGCTTCTGGGTTTTGTTTAAGAAGTGACAGGAAGTTTATAGCACAGTTCTGTGGGTTTCAGTGGTGGTTACTTCCTACTTGAGCAAAAATTTCCCACTGTGCTATTTCAGTTCATGTGGACTGAAAGAGACATTAAATGCTGTTTGTTTTCATGTGAAGAAAAAAAAAGTAGCAACTTCTCCAGCTTTATGTTTTCTTTTTTTTTTCTTCCTGTACTCGATTAGAATTCTTCAGACTTTGTGTCGCAAACTGAAGCTCCCGGAGTCGTTTGAGTTCCGTCATTTGGCACGGCTGACTCCGGGCTATGTGGGGGCTGATCTGATGGCCCTGTGCCGTGAGGCTGCCATGGGCACAGTCAGCAGAGTCCTGATAACATCTGAGGAGCACCACACACCTGGGGGGAGCACAGCTGAAGGAAGCCCAGGGGTAGGAGCAGACATCCTGAAGGAAGAGGGCACCAACCAACCAGAACTTCCACCTAAGGTATGTGTTCCTTGAAGCGTGTGTTTTTAACATCTGAAGACTTGAGCCACTTTGCAGTTATGAAAGTCATTTCTCATAAATTCTCAGATATCCATAGCCAACCTAATATTAAATTTAGATGTAAAATGGCAGCTTGTAAGGCAGGAGCATAACTGCTAATGACCCATAAAATGGGCCTGGAAAAGTAGATCCCAAACCCCAGTCCTCCTAAAAATTATGTTCATGTTTTTATACAAGGTGTGTTTTTTCCCTGGATTTTTTGTTTTGTTTGTGTTGTGGTGTTTTGTCTTCTAACAGAGCAGAGTTTCAAAGAGTGGCTGTACCTCTCTTCAAAAGTGTATTGACTGTAACAAAATTTTATAAGTATCAGCTTGAACTGAGTGTTTTGCACCAGCTGTTTGCTGTGCCCTCAGTGACATGTCTGTAATGATGCCTAGGGCTCTTCCCTGACCTGGTAGAGTTAAAGTAAGCCAGTCTAGAAGTATTTATGCAGCCTTTGTTTGCCTTCCAGCTATGTGATGACTTGAAGTAAATCACATGTGTCTAGTACCTGTAGCAGGTTTGAGTAAGAGAGGAGCTGTGAAAGTGCAGCACAAGTGGATCTCTGTTGCAGAAATCAGTATTTCAAGTGCTAGAATTACTCTCTGGTCTAAGTAACATGAAGGTTAGTGAAGCAGAACAACTTTATATAGAAATCCTTGGTCCTACTTCTCAAAATTTGGAGTCTGTATATGCCTTCATTATGTGCAGGCCTCCTAAAGATTTGTCTGGAGATAAGTGGGCTGAAATGCACATTGTGCTCAGGGTCTGTTTTCAGGAGGGCTGTCAAAGAGCAGCGTTGCTGTGATGACAAGAATCAGTATAAAAAGCTGTAGTAAGCCTTTGTATTAGTGTAACATAAGCATGGTGCTTATACCTCCCAGTGCTTCCTGGGGCCTGCTGTAGCCAGAAGAAAGTGGGGAGGGGCAGGTAGCTGCAGCTTTTATCAACATCACCATGATCAAAGGGAATGAGGAAGTCTAATCCTAACAAAGCCATGTTTTGATAGCTGGCAGGAGGTTGACATAGTCTAATACAGGGTATTGTCATTAAAACCCTTGTATTATGTTTATAATGGAAAAATAAACATACAAAACCTTAAAAAATCATTCACACAATTAGAGTAAACAAACCCAGTGGTCTTGGCTATTTCAGAGGTTCCCTCAATGGCTCTGTTAAGAGGAGGAGGGAGGACCTAAAACGAATATCAGGCATTCGAAGCACTTGTATTTCTTTGTGGTCAGTTGTAGAGCTATCCTATCGAATTTGATAGGAAGTGATACTTTTTCTTTCTACTCCTGTAGGAAAAACATTGAAACTTAACAGAGTTTTTACTTTTTTTTTTTCCTCTATTTTATAATGAAAATCCTGGTACAGTTTTACTTGTAGTGCAGTTCCAGTTTGCTTTGATACTGCCTTTCTGTATTAGAATGGGAATGCATTTATGTTGTGAAGATCTAAAGTTCTTTGATGGAATGTTTTCTCAGTTCCCAGTGTGGAACTGATTGGAGAAATTGGGATGGGCCTCCCTTGGTTGCTGTGGTCTGCAACATGGGGCAGTGCAGAAAAGCATTACCTTGCATCTCTGTCCTGTTTGCCCAAACTGTATCAGGGTCTAATTGCAGAACTGCGTCTAACCAGGCTGAGGAAATGAGTTGCCTTGAAATTACATAGGTGTTAAATCAAAGTGTATGTTCTAGAAGTGTGTTAAGAGTTTTAACAGTTGATATGGAACTGAATATTCTGCAAATTGTTGGAATTGTGCTGTCCAGCAGTTTTCACTTTCTCTTGAAAGTAGTTTCTTCTTAAAAGCAGAATTAATACATATAAATAATTCATATTTTGGAAATTTCAGCATGGAAATACCTTTCTCCTAGTCAATGTGGGAGAAGAAATAGGAAGAACTGGAAGGAAAAAATACATGTGCTAGCTCATCTTCTGTAGCATGTAAATCAAGATTTTAGGCTTAGCTCAGTGCCTTCAGACCTCTTAAATGTATATGGAGCTTCCCTGAAACATTTTTATAATTTATAGTAATTTACATATTTTATGTGCATTGTATATTATAATGTGATTGATAGTTGAAGTATGGCTTTGAAAAAGCCCTTAAAATGGTTTTGGAAGTCTAACCCAGTTGCATAATCTTTTTCTCTCCCTTTCCATGTACGTTAAGGATGAATTGCAAAGACTTTTGGATTTGCTGAAGGAGCAAGCTCCCTTGCCTGAGGAGCAGCTGCAGAAGCTGTGCATTGAGATGAATGATTTTATTGTTGCACTGTCATCAGTGCAACCCTCTGCCAAGAGAGAAGGCTTTGTCACAATCCCTGATGTGACATGGGCAGACATCGGAGCCCTGGAGGATGTTCGGGAGGAGCTGACCATGGCAATATTGGTATGTCCTGACCTCACTTCCAGAGGGCTTTTGCACTCCCCTCTGTGCAGAAAAAGAAAAAAAAAATGGTTGGTTTTCAATATTTATTGAAGGTATAGGGCTATTTTGCAATATCTTTATTTAAAACAGTCAAGCTTGTATAATTTACTTCAGAATTTGTTTGAAGTCTGGTGTTTGTATTTAATATTTTGCTTTTCATATTCATGCTTTCAGTGTGTTTGTATTGCTCAATCTTTAAGTATTCTAGAAGTTGTGTACCAATAACCTTGGTTATGCAAGTACCACACAAAGAACTGGGGACAACTTAGCTGGAAGCTTAGCAATCTTGAACATTAACATATTTAGGTAACTTTGCTGAATAAAATCTTTGCCTCTGAATAAGGATATCTCTCCCATTTAGGGGTAATTAGCAGTGCAAGATACTAAGTTGTTGATTGAATCTTTATTCTTTTAGTCTATAAAAGATTGGAATAAAGAACTTGCTATGAATGATTTTTCATCCAGCTGTAACTAAAATGAAAAGTTTCATGTTTTCTTTACGCCAGAACTAACAATGATAATTTGTTTTTAGGCACCTGTGCGAAACCCGGAGCAGTTTAAAGCTCTGGGCCTGACTACTCCAGCTGGTGTCCTGCTTGCAGGGCCTCCGGGGTGTGGCAAAACACTGTTAGCTAAGGTAATGCATTTTCTAAACATCATTAAAAACACTGGAGAATCCTCTCGAAATGGATGGTTTTGTAGGAGGAATCTGGATCATAGTGCATGAAGTTGACCTTTTGCACCACATTTCATCAGAAATCTAAATTTGTGCCTTTGTGCTGAAGTGATTTAATTTTTCTTGCATTAAGTTATAACTTTGCTGGAATGGAAAGAGAATTCCTGCAAAACCTGAAGGAATGAACTCGATTAAGGAAGAAGTAGCAAATATGAGAAGAAACTCTGTTGGTTAGCCACTCTTTGGAATATTTTACTATAACTAAATTATGTGTTTGGGAGTACTCTGCAGCTTTTACAGAAAATACTTCTTTCTGTTGTGTTTCTTGAGCATTTCAGTTCTTGCCACATCTGCACGTAATGCAGATAATCATGCAAATTTCAGATTGTTTCTCATTTTGTCTTCAGGTGCTCTTAGGGAGTTGAATATCTCTTAAACTCCCATAGTTATTGGACATTCTGCAGCTGGTGTGGGGGCTGGGGTGTGAATCTGGAGCTGCCTCATCAGAGAGAGAGAATACATTGCTAAATTCCCTGCTCCCCTCCCACTCTTAATTGCATATAATTATACTTTGTACTGTTTTCTATATTTTGCAAACAGTTGATAACTGTATGTTCCTCCCCTTATATTTGTTTATTACTCCATGGACAGAACCCAAGCAGACATGATAAATGTGTGTTTTATAGATATCTTTATCTATCTGGCTTTACCTTTTCTACAGGCCGTGGCAAACGAGTCTGGACTGAACTTCATATCTGTGAAAGGTCCTGAGCTGCTAAATATGGTATGTGCTAATCATGGGTCTTTTGTTATTTATGGAATTCTTGTCCAAAATGTGGGGCAAGCAAAATTCCTGATAATTACACAACTGGTACTGGTGCAGCTGGAGTTGCCTTATTTAACCTCTCCTTTAAGTTTTTAGCAGTGAAGTTGTTCATGTGAAAAGAAAAAAAATCACCTGTGTAGCTTAAATATTTATCTTAGTTTAAATTGCGTGGCATGTTACCCTTCTTGACTTGAAGTAGGGCTTGTAAATGACCAGCTACATACATCACTGCTTTTCTGTAGCATGGAGATTTTAAATGTCAACAGATAAAAGTGCTGTAGTTCAAATTTTCGAAGCACTGGACTTAGAAGTGCTGTGATGTAACTTCAGTCCCTTTCAGAGTCAAGAGAATGTGTTGAACTGAGCAAAGTGGCTGCAGCTCCCATGTGGTGGGGCCATTATAGAAATGTGGAAGCTGAAACCTACATACAGGATTTGATTGATCTCTTCCTAAACATTTTTATATGTCTACTTCAAGTACTGATACAGACAGGAAATAGAACACTTAAGTTAATGAGGAGCCCAACTTCCTTGTGGAATACAGAGAAAATGGTTGGCTGTGGTTCACAGAGTGTGTTAACATATAAATTGTATCAAAACATGTTTGTTTGGAAAAAATTAATTGTTTGCATTTACAACTGCACAGCCCCTGTTCTTACAATTCAGCATTCAAAGTGAAATTCTGGCTGACTTTTCAGTTCCCTACCACCAAGCCCCTGTCTTCAGGCAACAACTCTATGAACTTCAGATGTTCATTGTGTTCACATTGCTCACTGGGTTTGTTTATGAACAGCTGAACAACAGGGTCTTTAATTAAGACTATATTTGTTAATTCTCATCACCCAAATGATGGCAAGTTTAGAGTTCTTCTCCAAAAAAAAGGAATTCTGTTAAACTCTGAATGTATTGCAAATTGTCAAAAGTCAACAAGTGACAGTTCCCATGTAAATCATGATCAGTAAGGAAACGGAAATAAGAGACTTGTCAGAAAAAAATAGATTACTGGGTTGCATTTCTCCCTTGCAGAGTACCTCAAATAGTGTTTAAAACTAGTGATTTTTTTTTTCCAAGCGAAGTCTTCATGTCTTACATTGTTTCAATGCTGTGTCTGGTATTTTTTCAGTACGTGGGTGAAAGTGAGCGTGCTGTCCGTCAGGTGTTCCAGCGTGCCAGGAATTCGGCCCCCTGTGTTATATTCTTTGATGAAGTTGATGCTTTGTGCCCTCGGAGGTCTGAACGTGAAGTGAGTCTGCCTTGGGATATCTCCACAAATGAATACTCTCAGTTAAAGCTTTTGGGACATTGCAGGCAACAGAAGTTCCCAGAAGGATATCTCCCAAGAAAAGCAATCCACTAAACTTTTATTTCAGGGAAATATGTTGGTCAAGTTTTATAAAGCTTAATACTTTTTTCATATGCATATATAAAAAAATACCCAGAGAAATTCAGGTTAAGTTACTAAGTTTGGTTATAGGATGTCACTACTATGGAATTACTATTTACCTCTCAGTAACTCACCTGCTTAAAACGTTGTTTCAGAGATTTCAATAGTTAAGAACTCTTTTCCCTCAAAAAACTGAATATTGAGAAATTTTGTGTCTTGTTGAGGTAGATATCAGAACAGCTAGTACAAATATTTGTATGTACACCTTCAAGTGAGTCCTTTAGTTTTGATGGGCAAGAAAAGGTTTGCCACGTGTAAAAATATTTGGGAAGTGTGTAGATAGCATGAATTTGGGATGGAGATGTACTAAGAGTATGAGAGAAGGAATCCACAATGCAGCTACATTGAAAGTATGAAAATGAAATTTTTTCTTTGAGTAATATTTCAGTGCAGGGAGTTAGTAGATCTTTTGGTTCTTTTCCCTTGCAATATTCACGTTCCCAGTGTTTCTTTGATTTTGTTGACAAATTTCTCCTTCCAAAGTCAGGAGCCAGTGTGCGGGTAGTGAACCAGCTCCTCACCGAGATGGATGGGCTGGAGAATCGGCAGCAGGTTTTCATTATGGCTGCCACAAACAGGCCAGGTAAGGACCCAGAAGTCACAAACAAGAAATCAGACATTCTTGGTTCTCCTTTAACAAAGTCATGTATTCCTAAATATTTGAATTCTGTAACTAAGCCTGTTCTCTCCTTAAAATTACAGTGTCTCTCAAATCCAAAGCTTTTCTGATCAGTTAATCTGCTCCATGTTTATGTGGTATTGTGAGATAAAGCAATCTCTTTAAAATGTGTCACACTTAGCACCTGGTATCATTACTGTTAAAATGCTTTGAAAGACCTTTGACTGCTGTGGATTATCTCCTTGCAATGTAGAGGCAGAAAAGAGACCTAAATGTATTTTTTTTTCTGCTTAAATTGATTTTCCATCCAAAGCAGCCTTATAGTTTTCTGCTATCTTTTTTTTTTTTTTTTTTTTTTGGCCTTAAGACAGCTGTCTCACGTTAAGTCATTTTTCCATTTGCTTATCTTTTGCTTCCTGGGCTCTATATTCCACACTAGACTCTGTTTGGAATAGTTACTCTTCTGTTTCTTCATATTCTATCCAGCTTGGATATTAACAGCTGTCTTTGCTCCCTTGCTGGTTCTTCAGTTTTTGGCAGCTCTTGCAATTCCCACAGCACCTTCTCAGTTAATAAGCTAAACACTGATGTCTGCTTTACAAACATCATGTGTTTTACAGGCAACTTTCTATCTCTGTTTTTGGGTTTGTTTTGTATTATGGACAAGCCTTGTGTTTTATACATAGCAACAAACTTGTCTCTCCTGAATTTGAATTCCATGTAGAAGCTGTGGGTTGTAGATAATGGGATTTGTTGTCAGTTTAGGAAGAAACAAGTGTGAAGGTATTGCACTTCCTCAGATATGATTATTTTTCTGAATATTGCAAGTGAAATTAAATACAGGGTTACAAGTCTGTCTTGGTAAAACCTTACTGGGGTGGGTACCAGAATTCTGGAAAGAACGTTTGCACCTAGAACAGGTATTTGGCAAATTCTTACTTACAGTGAGACAGTTATTTCTTGTATTAAGTATTAAGTAAGGATGCATGTATTAAGTAAGGACAAGATGTAGTTTTGCTGAGAAATGGCTTAATAGGAAAAATACTAGCATGACTATTTTGGATATAATTTGGAAGATGGGAAAGTTAAAATACTTTATATTGCTTGTGTTCTATAAATTAAGATAAATTGCCTATCTATGATAGGAAACTGTTAGGTGGGTTTTTTTTCCAATGGTCAAAAGCTTCAAAGGTTTGGAGGAACATCTTCCTATGTCTCAAATTCTTTGCACGATGACAGACTTTCAAGCCTTCCACGTGGTGAAGTATGAGCAGTAGGGGCTTAAATCTCTACCTGCTTGTACAGATTCTTTGACTTAAAGTGGCATGAGCTTGCTAATGCAATGTAGAATAGAAAATAAGTTTATGCTGTGTATAGATGCAGGTGGATGTACCAAGAGTGTTGGTGGGAGTGTCATCAAGTTGCCTTAGCAAAGAGATCTCTCCCTAAATGAGTTGTGCTATTGCAAGCATTTGTATCAAGCAGCCCTATTTGGAAGTGTTTCTCAAGGGCTTCATGTCTAATTACTGACTTGTCATTATCTCTGGCTGGTGGCTTGGGCTGGCAATTGCAGCACTTTTGAAGGGAGGACAGATCCAGCTGTACTTCCTGCAGGGCCTCCTCAGCCAGTTGGGCAGGGGGCCGATCCTTTTTTGGGCTGCTCTGTGTCACTGGGCTGAGCTAAGGATTCCTCTCGTGGAGGCAACTGAGTGCAAGCACTCCAGCAGCTTCACCAGGGCCAGCTTAGGGTAAATATTGCTCAGATGTTAATTTCAAAATATAAATATTTGTGTGTGCCAGGTTTGTCCTAATTCCTTGATTTAGATATACACTGAGTCTGTGCTTACTTACAGGTCTGATTTCTATGCATATGTGAAACAGACACCTGTTCAGTTGTTAATTCCCCTCTCTATAACACTTATATGAGGTGCATTTTTACCCTTATGTGGTTAGAAAGTACCTCTGGAATGGCTTGGGGATGTTTTTTGATTTTTTTTTTCCCTTCAGTTTTAAAAAGTCACTATTGCCTTTTTCAGCTGCAGTGGCAGATCTACTGTTTGACCATACAGGAATAGTTAAAATTACAAAACTTTACCAAATAATGAAGTTTGGGCTTATATTTGAGGGCAGCTGGGAAATATGTAAGGCATGAAATCAGCAGTGTATTATTAGTCAGTGAAAAAAAGGGGATTTGGGGTAAAAATGCCAAATGTAAAGAAAATGCAAAGGCAGGGATATAAAATACAATTAATTTCTATTTATTGAATTTGTAGATGAATTTATATCCTTCACTTCGGTGATTTTATCTTGATAAAGATACAAGGAGTTGTTTTGCCAACATTAAAAAAATTATTTTTTTCAGCTGGAAGGTGCCATTTGGATAGGATGGATGTCTTGCTTCAGAAGGACTGTGTATATGAATAACATTTTGTGAAGGCTTAGACCATAAGTTTTTCCTGTGATACTTCATTTTTCAGTATGAGGAAATAAAATGTCATCAGAAGAATTTCTGCTCAAGTTGTGGTTAAGTTGGGGAAACTGATCTTTCTCCCCTGTAGTTTATTCACTGTTCATGGGGCCTAGGAGGAGGCAGTGTTCAGCAAATGAAGTTTTGCTGGTGTGGTCTGGGTAGTTGAAAGGAGCACACTGCAGGCAGAGAGCAGTGAAGTCTGTGTTAGTAAAGCACACTCTTAACCACCTTAAGAATGCAAAGTCCAAGCAGCAACCTGTTGGACAGGCACAGCTTAGACTGGCTACTGTATTGAAGTACTTCCCCCAAACAATTAAAGCTGTGGTGCCTGAAAAGGTTTTTAAATCTTTGTAAGGAAGATTTTTCTATCATAGTTGTGGTGAGTTGAGGTGCTGCTGGGGAGGGGAGTTATGTAATATAAATCTACATCTAAATAAAATAATATATGTGTCCCAGCAGAACTTCTGCATTCTTCCACTGAGCCAGTGCTGTGAAGTGTGAGATCTCATGGGTTTTAATCTATATTAGTATAATTTATTGGGACTGAAAATGGCTTTTCAAGGTGCTTCTTTTTTTAGAGTGATTGCATATGTGGTAGCTTTGAGAGTTGGTTGCTGGTACTGTTCATGACTGTTGTGTTTGCTGTCAGCATTGTAACCTGAAATTATTGTGCAATAGAAAGAGTCTTCTCACATAAGTTATTATTACTATTGTTATTATATTGTTATTGCTATTATTGTTATTGCTATTATTATTTAGGAGTAGTTGCACTTAGGATAGCAGTGGCTCAACCACTTTTGGCATCTCAAGGTATCATAGTTGTTCCAGAGAGGTGTTGGCACCTAGGACAAAGTATTACTGTGAAATGGTGCTGGTTTATACCCCATGTCTGAAAACCACCAAATTCTCTTTTATATAGCCTTTAAACACTTGGAAGGCTTTAACTCCAATTTTGGCAAAAAGGTAGGCACAATAGATTGGTTCCTTTTTTTATCATCTGCAGTCTTCTAGTAGTAATTCTTATTCTGGCAGTGCTGAAAAAAGCCTTTGATGTGCCCTAAAAAGCAGGATATTTGAATGTTTCTTGCACTCAATGACTTTGAATATCCTCTGCAGATATTTCTCCTTCTAAATTAATAGGGATGCAGTATTCCCAACTCAACCTCTTTCCACCTAAATGCAGAATCAGTGTCACACTTTGGAGAGGATTAAATTTTTAAAGCAGTCAGTATCATTAGAGAGAGAGGGGAAAAAAACAGAGGCAGAAATGTCTTGTCTTGTTAGCACCTTTATGAGTCAGAATAATTAATTTTTTTTCCAGCCTACTTCCTTACCCAAATTCAAGAGTAAATACCACACAACTGCCAAAGACTACTGTTGAATTGAATCTGTAATTTCCCACCACTTTCTGGCTACCAGTTTTGAATTTCAGGATGGGATATTGCTGCTTTCTGCTCTCCTCTTACTTCCCTGGGCTTTGAACATTTATAAACTTAGAGAAATGCTGACCAAGGCATCAGCAGCATTTCCTCTGGGATCTAGGGGAAATGTGAGGAAACAGACAAGACAGTGATTTTAAACTGGTCATGAATTGTGGTGATGTCTTGCTTTTATTCATGGCCTCTTTCTCTACTTTCTTAAATTAATTCTTGCAAAATTCCTCTTCTGCTATTACTTTTGAGCACAATTCTAGTTTTAGTGAGTTCTAATTTTGTTGGCAAGTTTATTTTCATTTTTTAGAGCTATTCACCTGAACCACATGTTTTGAAACACAGTAAAAAAAAATAATCACCAGTATTTAACAATAGTTACAGTTTGGGTTTGGGCATTGTTTATGTTTTTACCTGTTTATACATGTTGCTGAATTAAAGGCAAGATAAGATCTAAGAAAAGCACTTAATACGTGAGGCATGGAACAATTTCTTTAATAATAGTTCTAATTCACACAAATTATATTTCTGCATTTCACAGCCCTTGAGTGTTGTGACTCTTTCACAGGAACTTCAGTTAAGTGCAACAATCACCTGGAATCTCAGAACTTTTAGGGCTTCTGAGCCTGCATTTCAGAACATCACAAATGGGAGGGCCTAGATCCTGTGTATCCAAATATATTTTTAAAAGCTGGAGTGAGAGCGTGGGAGAAGTTTGATGGGCTCACCCAACAGCTGTCATTGCTACTATGCCCGGAATGTGCTTGGCTCCTGTACAGTTGAGATAAGACATAAATAATCCACTAGAAATGAATGTGGGACTAAGAGATTCTACTATAGAACAATAGAATGTCACTGTATAGGAATTCATGCACAGATATTTTCAATTGAATGTAATCATTCTGTAAGAATTTGCAGTAGTTTGAAGAGCAGTGTAGCAAACTGAAACGTGACTTCATTCTCTAGAGGTTGGTGCCTGTTTGAACCCTCAAAAACAGAGTATATGCATTCCTTGCTCTATCTTCTCATGTAATATTGTCAAATTATTTGGAAAATTATACTACTGTCTTCTAATGACAGTCAGAACCATTGACCACCTCAGAAAGGCAGGAAATTATTAACATTTCTCCCAGTAGAAATATATTCTGTCTGTGAGACAGCTGCTTGGAAAAGGAGTGCTGTGTTTCATCACATTTCCGTGCTTCACTTTCCTTCCAACTTGAGGGATAATAATAGGCTTTGAAAGAGGTATCTGCAATAACTGCCTTAATTTCATTAAAATGGTAAATGTATCTAAAATGAGTTGACTCTCTTCTGTTTAGGTAAGTTTTAAGATAATAGATATTGAGAGGGTGTTCTGATTTACCAGGGGGGAATGCTTTGAAATCCCTTAAAGGGGTACGTTTTCAGTTCTTTTAAATGGATATGAAGTGCATCTAATGAGTGAGTTTGTCCAATAACTAAGTATTAAATTTCTGGGTTAGGAGACCTGAGTTTTCAAGAAATTCAGGTGCAGGTCTGAACCAGAAGAATGAAATCAGTTGATTCATAAGATGAGGAGTCTGGGCTTCAGACTTTGGTGTGGTCTTGTTGCTGTAAACTACCATTACTGCAGCTTATCTAGTTTTGTCAGTTGTTGTAATTTTTTGAATGCAGGCAGTGTGATAATTTCCATACAAAAAGATAAATGCAGCTTCAGACCACATTGCTGTCTTCATATTGTTGGGCAAATACCAAATACCATGTTGTCAGTGTGCAAAATGGAAATAGTATTTTCCATAGCAAGCTTAGTATTTTCAAATATTATTTAATACTTTATTTTTGGAATGTTATAATGGGGAAATCAGCAAGTGCCTGGTGTTGTAATTCAGGCCCTCTTGAGAGTATTTGTTTTGGTGTTTGTAACAGATCCTTTGAGTGAACTTTGTCATCTACTAATAATGTGACAAGAAACACAAAAACAGGAAAGTGCACTTGTCAAAAGGAAGATAAAATGTCATCTGTAACAATGCACAGATGTATAAGAAACATGTTTTTTTCTGTGCCTGCCATGGCAGGATTCTGTTTAACCCTTGTTTCATCTGGTCTGGATTAAATTAATACAAGTAGTTCCATTTTTTTCCCCTCACCATTCTCATCACATTAGCATCTGTATTTTTCTTCCAGGTGTTTCTGCCCATGACTGCTGTATTCTAGGGGGGGGGGGGGGGCTTTTGTCCAATAAAAAGATAACAGAGTTGTCCTTTAAGCATAACTGAGAGAGAAACTTGAACAATACCAAGAACATCTTTAAAAAATGGATCAAGACCATACTGTGGTAGGATCAGGTAGTTCAAATGTTGACAGAATTAAGCTAACTTTTTTAATTTGCAAAAAAGTGATAGTTAACTTCCCTGTTGCTGTTTTAGGGCTTGGGTGGTGTCTGTTATCTTTAAAACATCTGTACAGTAAAGATTAGCAGCTTCACTTTCTCCAGTCCTTCACCTTTAATGTACAGGAATGCAGCAGTTTGTCTGTGAGCTCTGTTTTGTCATGGGGGCAGAGCCAATGCAGGGTGTTGGCAGCTTCATTGGGAGGCCTTGATAATTTCCAACTTTAGACTTAGATGGAACTATCAACTGTCACTTTTGGGAGAGGTTCTTGCAGTAGCTACCTCACACATTCATATAATTTACATACTTTAAAATAGTCTGTTCTAGTAAAAAAGTAGAGATTTCTTTATATCTTCTGTGAGTGTTTCTGTGGCTTTGCTGCTCACATTACTGTGGCATGTAGGATATCAGAGAGTCACAGAATCATTTAGGTTGGAAAAGACCTCAAAGATCATGGAATCCACCTGTTAACCCAGCACTGCCAAGTCCACCACTTAACCATGTCCCCAAGTGCCACATCTACAGGTCTTTTTAGTACCTCCAGGGATGGTGACTCCATAGAATTCCTTAGTGAAACACTGTGATGAATACCATTATTGGGTTTTGGCAGATGGAGAAATAGGGCATCAAGAAGCATTGAGAAACATCAGGCAGGCAGTTTGTGCTGAAATACAGACAGGAATTGAGGCCTTTTTCAGGTTATATGCCATGTCTGTAGCTCTTGTTATACCAATAATCAGTATTTATAGCCTGACTGACTTTGTGTACATTTGGTATCACAGCCTGTGGTGCTAAAAGGCAGCTACACATTTCTGTTGTACTTAAGCTTTGAATGGTTTTCTAGAAACATTTGTGATATTTGGTTTCTTAGTTCTCCACACATCATAAATTTGGAGTCTGTAGTTCTCCTTGGGAAACAAATTCTGTACTTTGAAGCTCTCTTTGGTATTTTCCTGGGTTTCGTGTTTTACCATTCATGTAACCATTATGTAGTAGAAATACAAATGACCAATAAAATTCATTTTGCATATGGATGGTTGTGATTGACCCTGTGTGCTTGTTTTGCTTGACTTATCATTGTCCCTTTGGGTACAGTTCCTTCCAGTAGAAGGAACTGCTAATAATTAATGTGGAATTCCTCAGCAAAAATGTTCTAATTTTGTATTACCAAATAGAAAGTTGTCTTCTTATCTGAAGAGAGGAAACTGGTATTTATGAGCCATCATTGATCAGATGTGGCTTAATTGTATTGAGTGTTACAGACTTGTTGACAAAAATGAAACTTTTTTAATCAGCTCCTTTAATTGCTCAGAGCTTCAGTCATGGCACAAATGCTTCTTTGAGTCTTGGTACAAATATGCATGTATTCCTTCTCATATGCAGATGTTCCCAAGGGTGTATCTCATTTCTGAATTAATTCTTTTCTATTTTTCCTCTCCCTAAGATATAATTGACCCAGCTATCCTGCGTCCTGGTAGGCTGGATAAAACACTCTATGTGGGTTTGCCACCACCTGAAGATCGACTTGCTATTTTAAAGACCATCACCAAAGTGAGTATTTGGAAATATATCCTTAATCTTGAAGCTTGGTGGAATGATGTTAGACAAATTAAACATTACAAAGAATTGCAGGATCCTGTCTCATTAAACACTTTCAGCTTCTCTATGAGGTCATAAAAACAGTCCCTCAGCCCATCTGCTGTTAAATTTGCTCTGGGACTGCAAGGGGCTGATGGATGTTGAGTAAAGCAAACCTGTTAAACATAGAAGTTGCTGACTTCATAGTCACAGTTTGAACAGATTTAATTAGAAGATTCTTATCTGAGTGAGTAATGGGCCTAGAAGTGTTTTGTAAGCTTTTTTTGGGGGGTTCCAGACATTCAGCAGAATGATTCACAAGCTCCATCTGTATTTACTCAACAGTAGTTGTGACACCTCATTTGCTTTAGGATTAAAAGACACTTGTGATGATTGAGGTTGTATGTTAAAGTAAATGTGGATATGTACAGTCTGTGCCTTCATGGGTCCTCCCTGTGGTGGACAGCACAATCTGCCACTTCAGAGACTTGGATTATAGAATTCTGTGAGTGTTTCTCCAAGTATGGCACAGCCAGAGTCAAGGCCTTATAAAATAATATAAAAAGCATTATGAATTACGTGGATATTTCCTTATTTTTTCCAGTAGATCAACATTGATTGTTATGACCAGGTGTTCTATCAGATCTTTCTTTGAGCTGCAAAGGAGACAAAGTCTTTTCTATAGGGGAAAGATAGCATTATGAGAAATCTGGCAAAAATTGTTTAGTGTATCTGTAATAAAGGATAATCCAGACTTGCATAACCTTAAAGTTGTGGTGTATAGGCAATAGTTGATTCAGAATTCAGAAAGTGAGAACTTGTTCCAGCCTGTTCTTTCATGCCAAAATGGATGTTCACAGGGTGACCTCTCCTTACAAATTCAGGATATTAGTCTTTCCTTCATTTGCTCTGTGCATTACTTCATGGTTGAAAATAGATTAAGTATTCCCCCATTTGATATTTGCAGTAGACCATTTTGTTGTTTCTAAGTTTTACAGAAATACTTCAGTTAATACTTTTTACAACCCTGTTCTTAATGTTCTTCATGAGATGTTGAGAGGAGTTGAGTGTAAGGAATCATGATTTTTATTTTACCAGATTTATTTTTAAAGGTAATTAGGGGTGTAGGGGAACAGTGTAGCAGAGCCTGGGGCTTTGCTCCTTCACTAGAGCAAAGGTGGATTAAATAGAGGTAATTTCTCTCACTCTCACTGGTTTCCCTTGCTTACACTCTCACAGCCACATGTAGCCACCAAGATAAACAATCCCACCTGGGAAGGGCAGGATCACTCATGAGCAACACTGAGGACAAGGAACTGTAGTGAGTCCTCACTTCACCTTTTGGCTTCTTCTTGTCTGTCAATGACCAGCTGGTTGTTAGGGAGAACTGTTTGCAGTTTCCCATCAGGAATCAAGTTCAGAATTGCATTTACTGCCATAAATCCTGGGCGAGGTCACTGAAATGTGTCTTTGCTCCCTTCTCCTGAGAATCTTTGTGCCTACAATCCTATCTTCCTGTTGGGATAGCACCAAGAGGAGTGGCAATGGGATGTGGTAACCCTGTTATTATCCCACTGCCAGAATATTTTTGTCTTCTGCTGACATCAGCTTTGATGAGACCCTATCTGCTTATGGGGCTTCTTGACAGCAAAAACACATTGTACAGTGTTTATCAGCTTGGTTTCTGTGGATCCTGTCACTGGTTATCATGTTTATCAAGCTTTTTGTATGCAAGATGCTCTCATGCATGCTTAATTCACACTAGTCTGATTATTTTGATTGCAAATCCTTGTGGTGAATGAGGAGTTAAATCCCTGAAGATGTGTAGGAGTTATGTGAAAGAAGAACATGGGAGCAGGAAGAGAGGAAAATGTGTTAAATGAATTGAAAAACTTTATTGTCAGAATTCATCCATGCATTCCAGGTGAGGAAGTGTGAAAAATTTGAGAACATATTTGCTCAAGGCCAGAGAAAACAACATGTTTGGTGCAGATGTGAGTGGCTTCTGAACGATGGCATGCATTCCCAGGAATCTCCAAGGAATACATGCATAGCATGTGGAAGCAGAATCCTTGATGAATAAAAACATGGATGCTTAGAAATGCACCCATGAGGAGTAGAAAAAGGACCTGGGGGAGGAACAGGTTGTCAGGAAGACAGACAGCCTAAATGTGTGTTGAAGCTTTGTTGTGAAAGACTTTTCTTTCAGTTAAACTTGTACAAATCAGTCATTCCCAATTATGCACATTATGCAAGAGAAGCCTGTCTTCACATGTTTCAGTTACTATTATACTTAAACATTCTGGAAGCTGCATCAAGCTCCTCTGCTGCACAGGGCTTGGCAGCAGAGCAGGGAGAGCAAAAATGCCCAGTGTATTTGCTGCACAAAGCATTAGGTTAAACATTTCTTTTTAGCAGAGGAGGTGCCTCTCTGGCTTGCAATTTTCTATAAGAATTAGTAAAGTATCCCATATGAAATTGTATGAAGCTTCCTTGTTTACAGGTTAAAGTCTCTCAGGATGTTTTCAAATCAGGCTGTTCCTTTATCTTTTTGTTGTGGTGCTATTCTGGATTTTTTTCTCTTTCTAACTGTTAAAGATTCATTTGGAATTGTTTCCTTACTCTGCCTAGTCCTTGGCAGTTCCACTGTCTGTTAAGTATTCAAATATTTTAACTTGCCAGGTACATTTTATTTTTTCTCTTGAAGGTATTGTAGATATGCAGTATATTAGTTCCTCTGAAGGAGTCAGAAAATATTTATGTGAATTTGTGCATTTCTGTCAAATGAGTATCTGGCAGAAATGTATCATTATATCATAAAAGTGTTCTTTCCTGTCAAAACTCGGATATTGTTTGATCAAAGAGACATCTTGAGTCTCTGTACTACCATGATAATACTTTACTCTTGTCTTGGGGTAACAGGAGGATCTCCAAGCTTACAGTGTTTGGTAATTTTGTTGGCTAGTTTCAAATACCATTTAGGTAATTTAAGACTTTTGCTGTTGGAGATACAAAAATAATAACAAAATAAACCACTTCTAGAATCTTTCTGGCGGAAGCAGTGATAATATGGAAAAGTAGTGTCCAAAAATCTGCAGTTTATGTAAACTCCTATGAAATCTAAATAGAAAACAGAATTCTAAGTTTGAAAATCTATATCCAGAATATAAAAGATATACAATTAATTTAGTCTTAAAGGTGATAAGACTAAACTGACATGCCTATTGCTTAGCTGTTTGATTTCAACACACCGTAACACTAGAGGAAGTTCAGCTAAAACAAGCTGCTGAAGCAACCAACTATTATTAAAAATAAGCCCACATGTGGAATAGTGTTGGTGTTACAATGCCCTAGGGCAGGCTTGCCATCATTTCCTTAGAGAAAATCTAATTTGTGGGTGGCAAGTTAAAATTTACCATTGCTTAACATTTTCTAATTAAATGGTTTTAAGGCTGATTATCCTTCTTGCCAGTTTGAGATTTAAAATATTTATATTTGTGGATATTGCAGGAAACTTGCCAGACCCCTATGTGATTCCTGATTAAAAAAATTTCATCACTTCAGGGATGGCAGATGTTTAAAAAAATGTTTTCTCACCTTCTCTTTTTCCTTACCTCAACTCCTTTAGGATGGCACCCGGCCTCCCCTAGACAGTGATGTGAGCCTGGAGGAAATTGCTTACAGTCAGCACTGTGATTGCTACACGTGAGTATCTCTGGTTTTGACTTTCATACTTCATGTGCAGTGCCAGCAGTCTTTGATGCATGATCAGCTGTGTTTTGCTGGTATTATTAAGAGGGTTTCTTAACTTGATAAACCTTTTCCCTTAGGGTATTTTTTTTTGCTTCCCCTCGTGCTTTTTTCCAAGAAGTTGATAGGAATATATGGATGCTAAAGTCTTCTTCATCTGGAATAGTCTTTACATTGCAAATGCAGAACAGTGGAGGCATGTTGGTTTCCTTTGGTTTTATTTTATAATTCTTGCATCATCTGAGGAACAAAGAGCCTCTTTAAGGTGTGAGTCCATACACAATGGTGATGAAAGCAAATTGGCTAAACAGCCATAACCAACTTGCTCTGTCACAGAGTTGAGAGCAATCTGTTTGACAAAGTAAATGAAGGCCCATTTCAGCTTGTGCTTTGGGAATAGCAAGGTGTGGCTTCAGGAAAAGCTTGATGACCATATCTGTCAGAATAATTTTCAGTTATGGTCCATAAAACTTAAAAAGCTTTAAGCTAGTTAATAATTTAGTAATACTCCATGTTTTTATGGAGTTCATAAAAGATAAAGTTTATGACAGGCTGTTTGCCACATTACTTGGGAAGGAGGAGTAATTTTTCTTTCTACACCCTTCACTCATTGCTTTATAGTCCAGTGATTTTTTTGTTCAGTGTGCAGGGGTTTTGGTTTGGTTTTTTGTTGTGGGGTTTTTGTGGTTTTTTTGTTTAAGATTTTGTTGTTTGGTTGTGGGTTTTTTGATGCTTGGGTTTATCTGTATTCTGAGTTTGGGGGTTTTGTGTGTGTGCTTGGGTTTGGGTTTTTGTTGTGGGTTTTGATGTCTTTGGTTTTGGTTTATTTGGGGTTTTTGTTTTATCTGGTTGGGGTTTTGATTTTTAAATATTTTATGCGTAGTATCCCCAAATGAAGCATGGGGAGTTGATTTATTTTTTTTTTCATTCAATGACTTTCACCAGCTAAAAGACATGTGAAAAGTTCCAGCTGTTCCAGTTCCAGCAAACTGGAAAGAAATTCTTAAGCTGGCCTGACCATGTTTTGTGGATACTATTATTTTAAGAGCATGTTAACTTTACTATTGATACAGCTTTGAGCAACTCCTTTTTGTAATGGTGAAGGATTTCATTTGAATCTTTCATAAAATTTATAAAAAAAGAAGTTATGTTCCCAAGAAGTGGCACAGTATTAATCAACCCTTTGGTGTTTTCAAAAATGCTGAATGGAGTTTTGACTCTTCCCTTGTTTCTCATTAATTTGATCTTAATTTGTGGCTAAAATCTGAAGGGCATTACTCCATAATGAAGGTTGCAGACTGCATAATCATCAGGCCTCTTCCCAGTGTTCTTAAAATGAAACTTTGTGACAGCACAACCAAATGTTTATGCCATTTTTACTGTCTTGTCTTTCTATATGCCATCAGCATAACAGAAATTTATCCCCAAATAACCTGTTGTTTGTATCCCTAGAGGGGCAGACCTTTCAGCTCTCGTGCGTGAAGCTTCCATTTGTGCCTTGAGACAGGAAATGGCCCTGCAGAATACTCAAAGCAAGAAGGGTAAGAAAGAAAATCTTAACTGAGCAGTGCCAAGATAAATGGAATAGAAAGTATTTTGAATAGTTGAAGATGAGCATAAGTCTGTGAAAGCTGTACATCATTGGTTGATTGACTTCTGAGCTAAACAAAAATTACGTCATATAAGGGGAGGTAGGGGAATGTACAGGAAAAATGGTTATGCTAGAAGTCAGCAAAATTCTTATTTTTAAAGAATTGAAGGTTGCAACCTTAAAGAAAAGTTTCTGTTAAATGGTTATGTAAACTGATTATTTTCTAGACTAAATACCCCTTTGCCAGTTTTCCCTGTTACTAGCAAAGACGAATTACACTGATGTAATTGGAGGAGGGTATTTGGAGAGCTGTAAACTGCCCGTTCCCTGATTTCCTACCTTTGGCACCCAGCTGCGTTGTGTAACTGAACACGTACATCCAGCAGTGATGGAGTTGGGAAAATCTGTGCCACTTTTGATCTTTGGTGCTTAGCTCATCAGTGCCTCTTGCCAGCACTTTAACAGGGAGTTATAAATTGATTCAAGTACAATCTCTGCCTTTTTATTATCTGTCTGAACTGCTGGTTTAAGTTGTATTTTAGTGGGGATTTTTAAATTATAGATTGAAACTTTTATATAAAGTGCCTGTCTGTTTAGATTTCTTCCCAGTGGTTTTGTTTGTTATTTTATCTTTAAGCCAAAATGCAAAGCTAAGATGGAATTGTGACTTTTCAGTTTATGTCCTTGGAAAATATTGTAGGCTTTTGTTATGCCCTTGATTTCTAAGAGCAACACTGGTATTTTAATGGCTTTGAATATTTCTTTTTGATCTAGTACCTATCCAATCTTGTCTGGTTTTTAGCAACAGTAAGTTACCAAAGCACAGCGTTTGTATTCCCTGTTCTGAAGCAACAGGCATGTTCAGCTAAAGGAAAAAACCCCGAGCTATAAAAAGCTTCCCTGTTTTATGACTTGGTTACCCATTTTGCTTGTTGTAGCTGGCTAAAACTCTTGATTTGAGGTAGAAATTCCTGAGCTTATCCTGGTAATTTTAAAAATTGTTCAGAATACAGCAGACTTTATTCAGAGCTGTTCATCTCTTGAATTCAGCCTTCACAGTGAGGATTGCAGCCTAAGCATTGACTGTGTGAATGTGTAGGCAGCCAGCAAGTCTGTAATATAGGTACAGCTTGATTTGCTGTTACATGTTTATAGCAGCTGCTTGCTTGGCCTGTCCTTGGGTTTGCAAGATGTCAGCCCTGATTGCTAAATGAAAATATGTGAGTTGGTTTTCTTATTTGAGACCCTCTTCATTTTTATCTTCAAGATAAGACTGGGGATTTTCTTCCTCCATTGTTCAGCAAGGCAAGTACAGCTGCCTCCCCTCCCACACTCTGCTTGGCTGTGGATGGGTACTGAGTGTCCTTTGGAGTCTGGGCTCCTCCTGTCTATTCTGATGAAACTGTTGCAACTTCTTGTTATACCTGATATTTTCCCTTCGGAAAAAAATCAGGGGTGTGTTTTTTTAATGCTTGGCAGTGGTTTGCTTGAAGGTACTTTCAGAAAGTGAAATGGAGAAATATCCTTTTTTTGATACTTTGTAGGAGAATTCAGAAATTATACTGCTAATCTGAACAGGCCTAGGCAAGCTGATCATGTTAGTCACTATACTCTGAGAATTGCCAGATACAGGAGTTTGTAGGGGAAATTCCTAACAACTGGGCAGATTTCCTTATCAGTGGGCCAGCACTGAATGCCCAGGAAGGTTCACTGTCATTTGCAAACTTGGAGTTTCACTTCAAACCACTGAGGATGGTGCATAAAAGTGGTTTCAGCTCCACTGCCAGAGTAGGACCCACCCTGCTGCAGCAGCTCTGCAGTTTGTCAGAAACTTTTCCTCAGAAACTTTGGAACACTGTGTGTTCCTGGTGACTTCTTCACATTCCCATCCATCTTAACTCACCTGTTTAGTTTAATCCTGTGTATTTATTTCAAACAAACCTAGTTACACAGAATGTACAGGGTATGAGAAATAATAGAAATTTTTATAAGAGATAGCCAGTCGTCCCACATCACCTGCAGTCTGTAAGGCTGATCCTAAGCACAGAATCTGAGGCTTTTTGTTAAAGCAGTTAAGAGCAAATGTGGTTTAACAAGTGAGAATAAAGTTTTGCATCTTTGTAATTGAATTTGAAAAGCAAGATCTGGTCCTTGTTTGATAAGAACCATGTATCCCTCACTCATCTGTGTAAATAGGAAAACTCCAATTTCATATTTAGAGTTTTAAGTACATTGTCTTATTTTTAAAAGATTGTACCTGTTGATATACTTCATTATTTTAATTTAACAATATAAATAGTTTTAAACAATAGAAGTATTTGTACCTACTTATTCAGACTAACTGGTTTTGTCATTAAAAATTGAGGCGAAGTGTGTTGAAGCAAGTAGCCAAGGTCTAGATTACTCACAGCTACATTTTCTATATGATGAAGCTTTGGCCAAGCTTTTATCACATAATAAGCACGAAGTAGTCTAACTTACTTGCAGTGAGAGGTCTGCTACCTAGCAGGAGATTTCTGTCTCCCTGTAGCATTGTTGCAGTTTGATTAAAAATTACATGCTTAAAAACAAAAGTGAAAGCAAAATTAAATTCTCATAGCTTTATTATATTGTTTCATGGCGTTTTATTATTTTATTATCTGTCTTTTGGGAAAGTCCCAGTTTGAACCTTTGAACCTTCTTCTTACTGTAAATAGCATTTCTTTGGGGAAATAGGTTAAATTTCTGATATTTTAAACTTGCATCTTCAAATTTTCCAGGTATAACTTTATGTAGTAATAGGAATGTTGGCCATGAGCTTCAGAGAAGTGAGATGAGAGAGCAGTGAGGTTTTATGTTTAGTTCAGTGAAATTTAACCTTCATCTTTACCTTTAACCCAGATAATAATAACTGTAGGCTATTTGCTGTTCTGCTTAATACCTTAGACAAGGTATATTTCATTTTTTATTTAGCATCTTCCATTTGCTTTTTAGTCTTTTACTATATCAGCAGAAGATTTTTGTTCAACTCAGACTCAAAATATATTCATGTTAAGCATTTTTTCATGTTGGCACATCCCATTGCATGTGGCAGAGGTGGAAATAAAAGCAATAATCAACCTAATGAAAGAGATTAAAATAATGCACCAAGCAAAACTACAGTTTATATTTCTGACATATCGGGTACCTGTGCATAGTGGTAGCTGGTAATTAATCTTTATGTAGTGACATTTTAGGATTTTTAAATCCAGATTAAATGGGTTACTTCCTTTTGAGAGCAGAGGAATCCATGACTTATTTGGTGTATGCTTATGTTTTAACATACTAAGCAAACCTGTTCAAAAGGTTATTATTAGGAATAATTACTGTGGATAGCTGCATTAATGTCAAAAAGGCAATTTGCATAAACTTAAACATAGGCAGTTGTAGCAGTGAAAGCTTTCATTACTTCTGTGTAATGCCAGAGAACACAATGATGCAAAGCCAATTACTTAGAAATTGAGTAGAACTGGAATTATAGCAAAATGTTTTCTAAGTACTTTTTAAATAACATGGAAGTTTAATATTGACTTTTTATGTATTAAAAAAAAAAACAAAAACAAAAACAAAGAAAAAAAGCCAAAAGCCCAGAAGTGGAAGCAGCAGAATTTGAGGGATTCACTTCCAGAAAGTTATGGAATTCAGTTAGTTAAGTTTCATGAATGCTGCCTTAACATACACGCAACAGTCGCTTGCTTGTCACTTGTCTGTAATTTTAGTAATATATTCTGTTTTGTTCTTTAAGGAGAAATCAAGATTTCTCATAAACACTTTGAAGAAGCTTTCAGGAAAGTGAAGTCTTCAGTGTCCAAACAGGTAAGGCAATATGTATGTAGAGTATGTAGAGCTCACTGCTCCCTTGGGAAGGACACTCTTCTGATGCTGGAGACTGGTGGGAATGGTTAAGGTTGCAGCATCCTTAGATGGATTTCAAACTGACACTACCTGTTTCTGCATTAAACAAATCTGATGTTTGTGTTAAGGTCAGAAATGAAAGCCTCCCTTTTCAGCTGCAAATGATGCACTATATGTTGATGGCTTACCAAGATACCAAGGTTACTTTTGCCTTGGACTTCATTGACATTTCCAGATTGATTATTAACCTGGCCCTAAGCTCTCATGTCTGCTGAGCTTTTGGTGTAGAAGTCGAGGCCTTTAGAGTGCACCACATGCTGCCACAACTTTTCCTCCCCTGTGATGATGACACACAAAGATGTTCAATCTTTTCTGTTGGTGTGCAAGAAATGTAAATTTGAGATGGGACATAAACCACACTTTATGATCTTAGTTATTCTTTATCACTGTTTTCATTATTTATATTTGTTAAGGAAGTTTGTTGCAAATGTTTCCTTATGCCCTTTTCCTTTTAATGACTGAAAGGAAAGCTGTTCAGCCATCTTAATTACTGTAATTTTGAAGTTGCTATATAGGAATTGCTATTATTGCAGAGCCTGTGTCTAGGTCTCCATGTGTGGCCAAGAGTGCACTGTACTGCAGCCAGAATACATTAATGTATTCACGTGTAGAACTAGACAGAAGTTAGTAAACTCTTTCCTTTCATTTTTATTGTATTTTGGTGGTCAGTGACCTTTCATAAAATTAAAAGCAATCTTTGGCTCCAGGAACCTTTAAGGATGATGTTGGCTGTTGTTTTCCCTTTGCTAATCACTAAGCAAACAGCCACAAAAATTTAAAACATCTCCTCTAACCTATCAATTGTTAAGTATTAGAACATACTCCTTCTGGTTAACCAAAAATGTTATTCTGCTTCTCAAAAGCAGCTTAAATATCACGTGTCTGAGAGTCCTATATTTCAATTATATTACTCTGAAGACTTGTCAGGTGTTTTGAAATATCTGTTGCAGTACAAGATACTTGCCTCCTGTTTCCAGCTGCTACTTCCTATTTGCTAGACAAATTCAGTCTGAGAAAAACTACAGACTGTGCTGCAACACTGGAAAATTAAAAAAAAAAAGGCTAAAAAAGCTGCATATTACTGATCTAGTGCATCTACCTCTTCTATCCCATACACATCTCTGTGTTTGATTTAAGTACTCAAGATATCTTGGTTGACTCAAGATAAACAAAAAGAAGTCTTTAAGCTGTGAACACCTCACCTTCTGAAGCCAGGTATTTCAGTGGAAGTGCTCTGTTCCTCAAAACTCATTTTGAGTGACCAGCAAAAAGGGTTAAGGAATAGTTAAGTTAGACTAGTGAAGGATGATCTTGTCTGGTCATTGTGCAGAACTCCTGTGGTGAAGAGGGCAGTGCCTTCTCAGTGAAGCTGCCATCTAACCTAGCATGGCAACAGGAACTGCAAGAACTTTGCCTGAGGCCTCTAGGAATTGCACACCATTGGTGACTCTCCCTCTCCCTCACTTATGAGCCAGGGTAGTGGGGGTTTGCCTTATTTAGGTTTTTGTTTGTAAATATTTTAAAATGCAGCTAGTCACTCACAGAGTTGGTTTGTTTCACTTGCTTAAATAATACACAAAGTCATTTTTAAATACTGTGTATTTTCTTACCACTGTCTGAGGTGCTTTTCCTCCTCTCTTGGTGCTTTTAGGATCAAATAATGTATGAAGAACTGCATCGGTCGCTGTGCAGGTGATACATTTGGACAATTCCCAAAAGAAACTCGCTCTACACTGGTGAAGAGTTCTGCAGTTCCTGGGCCTGTTTTCAAGAAGCAGGCTGGAAAGAAGCTGTACTAAATCCATCCCTCTTTTATACTTTTTATACTGCACCTATAAAAAAGGTCATCACAACCTACTGCCCTAAAGCATCCTTAATTTAACTGTCTCCAGAATAAAAGATACAATACATGCTTCCTTTTTATAACCATTTACATTTTCCAAATGAATGCTTTTAGTGTTAAAAAGCTAACACCATTCTGATCTATTTGGTGCCCTGAACCAGAAATCCCTGAGGCACAGGCTAACCCTTCCCAGTGTTTACACTGCTCAAATAGCTGTTTTCAACCATCAGAGAAAATTGCTGTGTTTTCCAGAATAAGGACACTGAAAGAAGCACTGGGAGGACAGAGCTGTGAAAGTAGGCTGGGAAAGTGCTGCCCTGGATGTTATCACACCATTAATCATGCATTTTCCGAGTACATCAACACATTGTGCCAGCACAGGTTCTCTGAGCTGCTAACAGCTTCCTTCCACCTCACAAAATAAACTGCTCACAGATGGCAGGCTGGGAGAGTTATCTGGGAGAGAGTAAAGTTTGGAAATTGGAGAAGTGCTATGACACTATGATTCAACCTAAGAAACGTTTGAGTTAAGAGCTGGGTCTTAATTATTTTTCTTAAACAAATAAATTTTCACAACTGGGAAGTATCCAAGGTAAGACAAAACACTGAAAAGTGACAGATTATGAAACCTGCAAGCCTTCAGGAGAAAAACCCCAATGAAACAGTTTTTGTAAGCAACATTTAATCTGTAAGCATTTCCCCTATTTATTTAAACACTTAAGAGGGAGATCATTTAATCTCCTAATTGAATTAATTTAAATAAATACCCTGAACAACCAGATCTAACTTTAAGACTGACCTTGATATAGTACCTTACATCTTAAATTCTTCCAGATCTGCCAGCTAACAAGAAATCTTGCTGCACCTTTTTACCCAAAGGTCATGTAACTTATCACCAGACTCACATTTTAAGAATACTGATGCTCATAGCAGCTCATTCTTACCACTGGGATTTCTGCTCAACATGGGATGACATTCCCTCCCTCTCCTAGGAAAGCTGGCACCAACCTCAGTGACTCAAATTGAGTCATAAGACGAACAAATTAAGTCCCTGGATAAAAAGCAGATGATGATGATGTGCCAGCTTTTAATTGTAAATCAGACTTGAAACTTCAGCTGTGATTCCCAGAAATCCAAGATGAAGCATCATCACTTTCAATCAATACTAGGTTGGGAGGAAACCTCAATGATCATATGGTTCAACCTTTCTTTGCACGCTGGCAAAAAGCAGTCTGGACATGATGGCCCAGCACCTTGTCCAGCTAGATCTTAAAAGTGTCTGACACTGGGGAATCCACCACTTCCCCGGGGAGATTTTTCACAATGAGAACAATCAACTAGTAGAATAGTTTTTTCTCATTTCCAAT
The DNA here is from genome assembly GCA_003676055.1 of Chloebia gouldiae. NCBI lineage: Eukaryota > Metazoa > Chordata > Aves > Passeriformes > Passeridae > Chloebia > Chloebia gouldiae. The sequence goes on along the minus strand of QUSF01000008.1, from coordinate 17,001,480 downwards.
TGGAAGCACCCCTTACCCCTCATCTTTTCCAGGTCACTCTTGTAAAAAGGGAATCTCCCTCCATCTTCTTTGTAACCACCCCTGGAACATGGTGCTAAGTTCTCTCCCTAAACTTTATTTTCTCAAGGCTGCACAAACACAGTCCTCTCAGTCTTAGCTCATAATACTACAAAAGTATAATAATAATGATATACCCAATTCACTTGAGTGGCTGAGTGGACCAATGAAAAGAATAAGTGATATTTTCCTTCATGGATATACAGAGAAGATTCCTGCTACCATACCTGAGGATAGCTGCAGATATCTGCAGATGCAGATAGCTCCATTCCTTAAGCAGGAATGGAGTCATCAAGTTCTGGCATATCCACCTGAGAATTTTTCTTTCATTATGAGATTCCTGTGTATGTATGGAGCAAGAAAGCAAAGTAGGACTTGCAAGGCAAGATAATGGAGGGAATGCTATCAAGGAGTAGTAATAGCACTACAGTCTTATCAAGAGTGCCAGCACAAACCAGGTTTATCATACAAGGTGTCTCGTGATTATTCTTCATAACAGGTGATAGAGGAAGTAGGGTGCAGGAGGGTTTGAATGCACAAGAACATCTGAAGTTAAGGTGAAAGGCAGAAAAAAACAGGTCAGTCAAGTGTCCTCATCGTGTCTGCTTACCTTGTCTGGGCTCCATGTGCAGCAAGGAGCAGGCAAGGGTAGGCAGCTGAATTCCATTTGCCTGCTCACACACAAGTGTTGTACCCACACTGCTTCTTGTGGGAAATTCTGCTTAGGCTATAGTATGTATCACTAAAAAAAACAATGATCCTCTGTACACAGAAAATGGGAACTGCTTTAAGGAAGGAGCCTTTTCACCCAATAGACACAAATATTTTGTTCTGCATATGCAGCTACCGCCCCTCCTAGCAGACATGCCTCAAGGTTTTGCCTCCAGTCTTCTGTTGTGACAAGATCAAGAAATTGTTCATCATGCCACTCTCCTCTCCCTTTTCCTGAGGCTAACAACATATCAAAACCACAAGAATGAGCCTGTCCCAGAGCACAATAGATGCTAATGTAAGCATGGATAGGGGCAGAGGCAGAGGACTGTCATTCTTAGCTCAACAGGAAGCTTTTCCCACATCTTTATCCTGACTAAAGTCTTGTATCCCACTTCAGGTTTGATTGTGAAATAGAAGACTTGCTAGAGAAAGGACAGTTGTGTGGAGTTGCAGGTTGCTGTGCCAAAGGCAGATCCACATGATTCAGACCCACCTGTTTATCAGATTGTTTTCCTAGGACCTTGCAAAAGCAATGTTGGCAGACCCACAAGTGGCTCCTGTGCCTTGCAATGTGCAAGCTAAACAGCAGAACTTGCTTTGCTGTAAGTCTTTGAGACTTCCAAATTACAAAGGAGTAGTTTCCAACAGCTGTGCCAAGCTACTTACACAAGGTTGCTGCTTCAAAGTCACTTTCCTCCTCTTAGTCCAACAGGAGTAGGGCAGCCTGCAGCATTGATGTTAACACCTGTTGAACCTCATCATTAAAGAAGGAACAAACAGCTTTAAGCTCTGCTGTGGCATGCCACTGCATCTGACAGAAAGAATAAATGTCAGGGAGGCAGAGGTGAGCCACTGACCTCAGCATCTGACAGTGGTCACTTGCCATGAACAGATCCATGTCTCAACACCTGGAGGCCTTTGTCTTATGTGCTCACTTAAGGAGTTCACCAGAGGCCTTCCAAAACACACAGCTGGAATTCTCAACTGTTTCAACTGACCTCTGGTTCCAGGGAGGAAGCCCTGCCCTGGGTCTGAAACACGGAGCTCTGCAACGGGAGAGACAGAGATGCACTCATTTAGCACGTTGGTGTTGGGAAGCAGGTTCAACAGCAAATCAGGAATGCCAGAGGCAAGGGTTGTTCTGAAAGAGGAGTTATACCCACACCTGTCCTGTGGGAAAACTAATGCTTACTACAGTCAGATTCCAGGATGCATTGCTTACTCCACTTAAGCAGCTCCAGAAAATTGAGCAGGGAGCATTAAAAGCTATGCAAGGACATTTATTCTGAGTACTGAAGATTATTCTGAAAGCCCTGAAGATTCAGAGCTCTGCAAAATTTAACTGCAACTAAGATACTTGGGTGACAGTTAAAATTCCTGACTGACTTCACATAAAGGAGGTTTTCCAGACTGACAAACTGAATGGAACAAACTCTAATAAACATGTAGAAACACAAAAGTTATCTCATTCCATCTGAATAGATTTGGAAAAAACAACTGCGTTAACTGTCAGGGTTCTTGATGCTCTTTAGGTTTAATTTGTTCTTCACCAGTAAGCTGAAGTTCCCTCCAACTTCCACATAAAATGTTTCAAAAATTATACTATAGCTTTCTGCCAGGTATGTTTTCATTGTATTAATGAAAACTATTTAAGTCCTTAAAACAATAACTAGATGGCTTATATGTATTTTTAAAAAAAAGTTAGTGTTTCATATTTCTGTGTCATGCCTTTGCAGTGAACACCATGCCATAAAACTTAAATTCACTGTTCATTTAGAATACATCAAACAAGTTAAGTAGGGCCAGCTGGTCCTAATTAGTTTCACCAGTGGTTCAGAAATGCTTCTGTTTTTTAGGGATGAAACTATGCTGGTTACCTTTCAAATGATCTGCTTTTGGCAGTTCTTACTACTGAACTTGGCTGCTAAAGCTGTTTATGTATTACACAGGAATGCTATGATTAAAAAGGGTAGCTACCAATGCTTGCAGGAATCAGACCATTGTTTAGATCCAAACTTAAATCTCACTGGCTCAGATTAGCCTAATACAGTAAATTGTTCTCCACCAGGTAGGCAGCAGCAAATGTTTCAGAAAGATTATGGCAAGCACAGCTATCTCCCTCAGAATTCTCCACTATTCAATACCTCCTGAAGTGAAAATTATGTATTTATAATTTGAGTTAAAATAGAAAATCATAGTCAGAACACCTTAAAACAACTGCAATTTTAAACAAGAAAAGAGGGCAACTTCAGCCCTGTTTAAGAGCAGGAATTCCATGAAGTAGGTAACTAAGACTAACTACAAAATTTTTACTCTGAACTCTGCTTATCTTAAATATTCATGTAGGATAACTGAATTCCTTAACTTTATCTCTTAACCATAAAACTTTGTAGACACTTTCCATCCTTCATCCAGCTATGAATAAATCATCAACATCAAAAATAATTTAAAAAAACAAAGAGTGATACCAAGTGACTTAAAAAGAAATTTAAAAGGTTTGCAACTTCTTAAGCCTTTACAAGTATTTCAACCCAAGTTTTCCTCTGGGTAGGGAGGAAAGACAATTATTCTTTACAGGTCATCTATATCACCACTCAATAGAAAGGTCTCAAATCAGCTTTAGACATACCAAATTTCTCTAAAGCTTAAGTCCATCAGCATAAGAGGACCAATCAAAAATTCACCCAGTATTATTTCAATATTTGCTTTTTAATTACACGTAAAAATACTGGACAAAGTCTATTTTGGCATTACACTCCACCCTGAGCAACACACTGGCTACCTCCCAGGTTGTGGGCATAATGAAGTCACTCTAAGTGGCTGGCAGACTTTCATACCACTTCTCTTGCCTAGCCACAGATAAGGGCCCACACTTAAACAAAACACACATTAAAACAAGCACCGCAGTCAAGATAGAGTTAAGAGGTACCAGTACAAGCTTTTCAAGCACTCACCTTTTCAAAACAAACAAATGAAAAACACACAAACAACAAACACCCCAAAATACAGGAGTTGAAGCCATCGAAAATTGAGTTACAGCAGCTACAACTTCCACCTTCCTCAGAGTCCATCTTTCAGATTAATGAAGAACATATCACAGAGCCACCATTTGAGATTTAAGGGTGATCTGTAGCCACGTTTGACTGCTTAGAGCCATCATCAATGCATTAGAGGGTAGAAGGCAAACCTCCTTTACTGTCCAGCAAGTCTATCTGTTCCCAATGAAAAATTTCCTAGGCGGGAAGTTTGGTAACACCACCTCTCACCACATTTTAATATTTAAAAAAGTATTTATGGAGGGTACTGTAGGTTTAGGGGGGGAAAAAAAACAAACAAGATTATTTAACAACCTTTCTGTGTACACAAATGACTAATGTGCTAATAGGTAGTATTGTCAGTGGTTATAGCTAGATTTGTTTGCCAAAACAGTATCTGTTCAATCCATTCACTTTTCCATAAAAGCCAAATTTCCAAGCAAGTGTAAATAATAATACTTGAAGCCATATTAACATGGTAATAACTTTTCTTCAAAGATCAGAAAACCTCCAAACTCTCTAACAAGATTTTTCCAACATTAAACCCCACATCAGGTATATTAAGTTACCTAAATGCCACCTGCTCACACTACATGCCAACAGAAGCAGCTCAGGCAGTAGGAAGGACCCTTGGAGTTTGGCAATACCCTTGAATTCCCCACCTTTTTTTTTTCCTATGAAGAAGTCACAGAAGCCATCTCAAAGACATCAGTTTCATTTTGATAGATTGCTCTTTTAAGGTACTCTCAATAAAAAAAAGGGGAACTTTAAAGCATTGCTTCAAATGACACATATTTAAACAAAAGCAGACTGAACATTTCTGTGCAAATTTAGTTCTTCCAACCATCAGTTCAGAAACATTTTCAACAGAATGTTTAAGTTAATAAATCATGTTAGTTTAGAATTAACAGTTTAAGTACAGCATTTTAAAACTAGTCATCTAAATAGAATGTTGAGGGCAGTATAATACACTGAGAACTTTTAAACTGTTATGAGTCAGACAGACATTTTATATAGATTTAACACCTACCAAAGTAAATTCTGTAACAAAGTGATTTTGCATTATGCATATAACACTGATCCTTAGGCAAACAGAGGCACATTAAACCAACGAATCTGAGGACTGTGAGGAATGTTATAGCTGGTTGGAGTCTGCTACAAAATCCTTAAGGATGCATTGCTATTTTGCTGTACATCTTAATTCAGGACACAGGTGAACAGCTTTAGCAGGAAACCTTTATACCAGCCACTTTAAAGCAAGCAGACATTTCAAAGTTTTTTGGTTGCCAGAAGTTTAATCTTGCTTCACTTCACCCTTTAATTGCCTTTTCATGCGTGAATATGGGCTGATTGTGTCATCCATCACGAAGTCATACAATACTTTTATCCAAGAGTTATATTGGGGCAGGTTGTCATAGTATTCAGCTGCTATTTTCTTCACCTGAAGGAGAGATATGAGGTTTATTTACTGGTTGTATTAACATCAATTGTGACAACTTTACAACCCTCAATGTGTAACCTAGTAATGTGTAACAGCACAGGAAGTCTCATTCCAGAAGTTAGATCCTACAGGAAAGGACACTTATGCCACAATGTGAACGTTCCTTGAAGGCAAAAGCAATTCCCTGGTTATTAAGTAAATCTGCTGTAAAGTTTTTGGAGCTGCCAGAACAAACTCAGCTAACTGTGCGAAGTTCCTTCACCGTGTTGCCTACAGGATGATGGAGCTCACAAAACAAGTGGTTTGGTTGCTATTGAAAGTGTGTGACTCAGTTCAGTGCTGACTCATAGATATACAAGTAACAGTAAAAAGGATGTTTTAAGTTCTAGGAAGAGCTATTTAACACAGCTATTTTTACATGCAGTTTCAAAACTCAGTACTCAGAAGAAAAAAGGCATGTCTGAGGAATATTTTGTTTCTAAAGACAAACTTGAAAGAATGAATATAAGCTGCTTCCAAAGACTGTTCTCAGTTGCACACGTTAACTAGACCACTGTCTAAACTGAGAGCAGCAGGTTCATACTGCTTTTTAGGGCCAACCACTTAGAGCCTTGAACATAAAGGCTTTTTCACAAAATTCCATAGTTTTAGTCCAAAGAATATGGGTATGGGTTTGCTTATACCTTTACATGGCTGGTTTGAAGGCAAAGCTTGTTTTGACCCATCAGCACACCTAAAGAATAGTGCAACAATAGGCAATGTACTTTTACTCAACACTAATAACTCTCAGCTCACCAGTTCTGAGGAATCAAGTGTTCAGTACTTAGGGATCTTTAGCACACAGCTGAGTCCAAGCCAATAAAATTAACGTCACTGTTCCAAAAGAAGGCTTTTTTTTCTTATCAGAGCTATGGATTATGAGTCCTGCAGCAGAACTGGGTATCTACTCCTAGAATTAAATACTTGGAAAAATTAATGGCCTACTAATAGCTAAAGTACCTGTCCAAGAAGTGAAATGCTGCTTCACAGCACAGACCCAAGTATCAAAGGTGAGTTAAAGTAACTTCTGCTGTATCTAAGAATAAAAACACTCACCTAGCTTAAAAAAAAAAAGAAACACACAAAACCTCAGAAACCAATCGCATGATCTACCTTCCCTCCTAAAAGTGCCAGCATAGTTATTTCAGCTGCTGTTCCACCACTGAAAACAGAAGTGCCAATCAAGTTTAGACTTCACCAGAGAAATGATCTTACAAGGTCTCGCTATTGCCAATGCAATAACAAAGCTGTAAGACCAACACCACAGCTGCTGTCAAACTGCAAATTTAGTATCTGATGAAAAACTGAAGATTCAGATGTAACCCTTAAGCCTGTGTTCCCATGCTTCAATTGGGAAACACGGATACAGTGAGAAAGAAATTCCTGCCTGTAAGAAGCAAAGGCTGAAGTAGGAGAAACTTCACCTCTGCTACTCATGCAGGCATGACAGGTCTAAGTCCTGTCTTCAAACTCTTCATCCTGCCTGTGCTACACTGTCAGCGTACAGCTGATACTTATTTAGGGTTCAAAGGTTCTTGCTAGAGGAAACTGAAGTGCTGCAGACTAGTGAAGTTATTTAACATTTGTCAACAGTACAACAAACATTAGCAGTACCTCAAATCCTCTCTTCTCCCCCACCAGAGGATGTCCCCGATAGAAGAGACTGAAGGATAAGCACATGTTACAGTACTGTCCTTAACATTTCAATGACACAGATAACAGATCTCCAGAGTTACCTGCAACCTTTTACTAGCTTTTTGCATACTTACAAACAAGAATTCAGAAGACAGGCTGTAATTACAGAAAGCTAAAGTTAGTGCAAAGCTTGACATGCGTTCCCTCCCTTCTCCTTTTATGGAAGAGGACTGAGCAGTGGCAAAGTGGAAGCTTGTTCAGGCTATCACTAAAATGCTAAATAATTGTATCTCCTTTATCACTCAGCTTATACTGTGTTTTTTTGGGTTTTTTTTTTTGTTTTGTTTTTAACCTCCCAACTTCCATTCTTCTGTTTGTGTTTGACCTTATTTTCGTTTAAAAAAAGGCCTTAATTTAAGAAAAACTCATAACCTTAGAAGTTAACTTACCAGTGGAAGGCTCTTGCCAGGAATATTGGGGAAGTCATGATGTTCATTGTGATAGCCAACATTAAAAGTGAGCAAATTAAGTGGCCCATAGTAGGAATAGGTCTCATGTCCTTTTAAAAACATGTAATGTTCAGCTATAAAGTGTCCCGAAATCGGATGCAACCCAAGACCAAGTACTGAACCAGCAAGCATGTAAAAAATGGATTTGACTCCCCATAAATAATATATTGCCACATCAAAGGCGAGCTGAGCCAATAAATTGATTATTTCAAGTCGAGTAATGGGTTTAGGATTGATGCAGAGAGGTCTAATGGCATAGAAAAAAGGCTGAAGAACAATCCATATGAACTTCCTAAAAGGGGTGCAGAAAAACCAGCCTTCAAAGTTGGTAGGAATATCCACATCGATGCCGTCACCGCCTAAGTAACGATGATGATCCATGTGGTATCTCTTGAAGGATATGGAGTAGGGGAGGCCAAGAGGGAGGTTGGCAAATATTCCAAACCATCGATTCCACATGGCTTTGCTGTTGCCAAAGGCACTGTTGTGGGAGATCTCATGAATAGCCAGAGTCATGGAGTGACTAATACAGCTTCCAAAAACGTAAGCCCAGAAGACCACCCATTTCCAATCCAAGTCTTTAACCAGATAGAATGCAGTCAACTGTGCCAGAACCATCAGGACGACCACCCAGATCAGGTTGTAGTCTGGCTTCATCAATGCTTTAATCTCTGGATGTTTAGCTAGATGGGAAAAAATTAAATGAAAAAAGTTATTTCGAAGCTCTTCTCACAGCCAGCTATCCCAATTAGATTGCAGTTTTCTCCTCCCTTTGTCCCAGTTAGCTGTCTGCAAAGGTAACGAAAACTCATAACCTTTCCACTAATGATATCTGCTGCTATAATGAATCATTTGGAATCAAGTCATTTTAGCACTTTACGTTGCTCGGCAACTAGACACGTACATGGCAAGCACCCGCACCACATCCAGCCTCCTCAGGAAGGAAATGGCTCAGGGCCGACAGCCCACCCGTCATTCACAAGGGCGCACGAAGGCTCAGCCCCGACACCGCCGTGCCGCCGGCAGGGCAGGGCGGGGAGCGGCGCGGGGAACCCGGGCTCCTGCTCGGCCGCTCGGGACAGCAGCCGGGGCCGCCGCCGCCCCGCGCCTCGGGCTCGGCCCCCGCCCGCCCTCCCCCTCCTTCCCCGCTCCTTCCCCTCCCCTCCCCCGCCAGCGCCGCCAAGGCGGCGGCTCCCGCCTCCACGCCCGCGGGCCCGGCCCGGGCCCCGCCGGAGGCTCCGCGGCCGCGGCGCCCCCCGACAAGGGCGGCCATCTTGTGGGGTGTCCGCGCGCGGCCCCCGGCTCCGCCGCGCAGCCTCCGGCAACGAGCGGCGGCACCGCGGCCCCTCACCCAGGATCTCCTTGCGGCGGTCGGCGTGCGGCTGGTCCGTGTAGACCCACTCAAAATCCTCTCTAGCCACGGTGTTCCCCATGGCGGCGGAACGGCGCGACACCCCCTGAGCAACTGCCCGCCCGCTGCGCGGAGCGCCGCTACCGCGCTTTATAGCGCGGCGGAGGCGGCCCGGGGCCACGCCCCCGCCCCGCCCTCGCCGCCTATTGGCCACCGCGGCTGCTGGGCGCGCTCCCGCCGCGGCGGCGCCCCCTGCCGGCGGGGCGGGC
>QUSF01000008.1:16965512-16992420 GCA_003676055.1 Chloebia gouldiae | reverse complement strand
GACAGGAGCAGCAATCGGGCCGTCTGAGCTGTCCTGATCTGACCCTGCGCTTACAGACCCCTGCCTAAAGGAACTGAACTACACCTGCAAACGCCTGTAACAAAGTCTGTTTCCTTCTCTTTTTGTGGTAAGATATTTGATGTTCTTTGACAAAGTATTCTGTAAGAACTTACCTCCATTTAATGTCACTGCATGTATTTGTCATAAAACAATGACTGTGGGCAGTTCAGTGAAAAAGATTACCCTGTGTAGAAGCTGAACTACTGCTTGCTTGGAATTTAGTTGCCCACTCATAATAATCTACATCAGTAGATCAAAAATCCACTTAAATTAATCTAAATCAGCAGTAGTGATAAAAACAATGGAGGCTATTATCACAAAGTAAATTATGCCTTATCTCTTCAGGTAGTATTTGTATCTCAAGGTTATGATTCATGACTTAAAATGTATTAGTAATAATGAGTACAAAAAGCTTATGCCTACAAGCTACTGGAAGTCCCACATACAGCAGGGCTATTAGAGGGGAAATTCAACCCCTACTTGGAAATGTCTGCAATTCCATGAAGCAGTGGGCAAGGCACAGGAGCTATAAAACATAGCACTTTTGTGAACAGTCTGGTTTGCATGAATTTTAATTAGAGCATGGGAGGGTGGGATTTAGAAGTGAAAAATGCAGCAAGGAGGTGAGACATGGAAAAGGTTTTGCTCAGCCTTTCCCTCCTCAGTCACAGAATCTGAACAGTACAGACTGTGAAGAATGGTGCAGTATAAGAGGCAAAGCAGATGTCAAGATTTCATCAAGGCTCTGTGACCTTGCCAGGTTTACTTTTTGGTCAGTGACCATTTCACAACAAACCAGGAAGCTTTGGGGTTGCCAGTGCAGCAGCTGACTGCAGAATGGCCAGGGTCACAAGTGTTTCACTCAGCTGCACTCCAAACATCACATATAACATTTCTGACAGTGTTCCCCTCTGGTTGGAGTTCAAATATTAGCATTGCTATCCATCATTGTGCTAAAGACCTCCTCATCCATGGGAAGGATCCTGCCAAAAGGAGGAGGGTGGCAGCAGGAGCACTGGAGGAGTGACAGCACATCAGGAGTTCGGTACACAGAGGCAGGTTTACAGCACTACCATCATACATAGGTTTGTAAATGGTCACAAATTTCAGTGGGGCAATTAAACAGAAGATCCTAGGTTTATAAACTAAACATTCCAGAGCAGTTAAACAAGGTTTAAACAGCAACAACAACAAAAATATACTAAATAGGAAAGCTTTGGACAATTTAATTGCCCAAGTGTACCGGAGAGCAAAGTGTCTTTCCTATTAAATCACTGTGTTTAATTAGTCTGGTTTAAGCAGTCTGTGTAACAAATCCAGATTTATTAGGTCTTCAGCAAGCCAACAGTTTTTGTAGCTGACATTTTCCATTCCAGAGACAGTGAGGTCCAGTACCTACTGTCTTCAGCTGCACAAAGCTTAAATAAAAATCCTGGAATGTTCACTTACATGTGAACCAAAGCCAGGACTGCACCCTTAGAACGGGAAAGGTGAGATGAAGGCAGGAGAACTGCAGGAGTGGAGAACACATGGACAAGTGACCTGGCCCAGGTACAGTACAAAGTAGCACAGAAATGCAACTTGAGGTGAATAAAATAGTTCACAACTAGCAGACATGTTGCTGTAAAATAGTCCAAATTGAATTTACTAATTCATGAAGTAACAATCACTGAAATTTGCTAGTTACCCTCTTAAAAGCATCAGGAACACCAAAGAATCAGAGATTCCTCTCCTGTGCTGAGACACATTCCACTATATAATCTATCATCCTATTTTCAAGAGAGTCTTGATGTTGAAAATTCCTTTGGCAATCCTAGTGCTCCCCACAATTTACTGTTAGAAGTTCTGAGTAAGAGCAATTCAGTCTCTGTTCAGTTCTGTCTTACCTTTTATATTAAGAAGTTACACACAGGCATCCTTTGTAGCATTAATGAATTCGGTGACTAACATGCAATGCTGAGTATCAGAAACTGACCAAGTTCCATTTGTTCCCATCTGTTTTTTCATCTATGAAATTTATCTGGTTAAGCAGGTATTCTTTCTTCCTTCAGCACTTCCACCTGTTACATCCACTAGCCCAGGTTTGGAGGGTCCTTACATACTGTAGTTACACAGAAGCTGTTCACTTTGGGAAGCAAAATCTTGTTGCAAACAGCTTTTCCCTCAAAAAAGTACCACTATGGTACCTTTTGATCTCATTTTCACCATGCTCATTAGGTACACAAATTTGTAAAAAAAAAAAAAATCCCCAACCCTACTATGAAACAAAAAGCAGTTCCTAAGCAAGTGCTATTTTTAGAAAAGCAGTGAAGCTGGCCTCAGTAGTTTTAAGTTATCTCAAAAAACTAAATATAAGACACTTAAAATTGCTTTCCCTGGCAGCTCTGGCCTTTTTTCAGTTTCAGCCCTTGACGCAAGTACTAAAAATGAACAGTGGCTGCAAATAAATCAATTTCTCATGTAATTTTGCAAACTACATCTCAGTCTATCCCTTAAGGCTATCCCTTGAACAGATGATACAATCACTAATCACTACCAGCACTACTTCAAGGCTGATACACCAACTCACATAAATGTACACAGGCATTGAGAGTGAAAAGAGATTTACTTTTACTTCAGGTGATTCATCAGCTTGCTCATATATTGCAAAATTAATCTTTTTAACAAGGGACAATATGGTGTCAGGAATTAATTTTCCAGCTATTTTGTCAAACAATTACTTCATTCTGTTTTTTTTCTATGTGTATATTTTCTGGTATACATTCCAGCCAAGATGTTTCCCTCTCTGGGATGTGAAATAGAAAACACTAAAGGTGTACCTTTATTGTGGAATTCCCCAGAGCTGCCTTGTAGCCATCCCCTCTACTCCTTAAGGTTCATGGGCCTCATTCCATTTCACTGTCAGCACATGGAGGAGCAGGATGCACCTGCAATCCTGGAGCACATGAGACTTCCTTGAGCTGAAGATTCCAAGCTGGCACCATTCCCAGAGAACGTTTCCCATAACAATTGGCTTTTGTTTTCCAGATCAGTTTACGAACAGCCAGATTCCCCAACACATCCAGAAATGCTACTCTGGAGTGACCTGAAACGATTTATGCATTGGGATGGTGGGGAGGGGAAATTGTTTGGATATTCTAGAAATTAATAAAGAAATTGGAGTGGAAAATATTCAAAATGTATGAATAAACCTTTTCAGTAAATGAAAATCACAAGTTTATACTTGTTTGGAAGTAATAAAACACAAGTAGCTGGTAATTGGTCCATTACAGTAATTTTTTATCACAAATAACCATTCAATGAATTTGTATCACACAGTAATTCTAGCTATCATGCTGATTCTTTGACTCAAAATTGTTTTTTAAAAGTTAAGCTATATGCCAGTATTTTTAAGCTGATATCTATCAGGTATCTGTCTCCAAGATAGACTTACCTGTAAAAAACATTCTGAGCTGTATAAACCAGTAAAGGCAAATGCTCCTTCAACAGTTTAAGTCTGTTCTCAGACAGCCTTTTATAATTTCCTTGATGCTTTAGAAAAATGCCCCCTTTTTTTTTGAAAAGGACTCAAACTACTCAAGAAGTTTATTTGAAAGCTAAATGTCTGTCAAATATGTAATGTTACTTCTGGTATGAGCCACTGTGTTTTAGGAGTAAAAATTGTAGCTGAAGTTTCAGGAAAAATGTCAGTTTGATTATATAATATCTGATTATATAATATCTGACCAGACAACTTCTGATTTGTTTGGTGCTTTAAATACAGCCACTAGGTTATGCTGACAGCCATGCAAAATGAACTTGCACTTTAACCCACAGCAGTAATATCAAGATTGTGAACAGCTATCAATGCAGCATTTGCATTTTCAGTGCCATACCCAGTTGAATTCAGAACCACTTAAAGACAAAGCAGCAGCTGGTTAAAAAAAGAAAACATAAGTCAAATTATAAAGCTACATAGTTTAGTACATTAAAACAAAACCAAGGACAATGGTATTTGTATAAGGTTCCAAAAATATACAGATGGCGGAGGGGAATAATCACTGTACACAACTCTGAGGTGGTTAAAGTGACCAGAGAGACTGAACAGTGCAAGACATGCTTTTCCAATTACAAGCTCAAAACAGAAGTGCAAAAGAAATTAAAGCTCTGTCTGAAGTGATTTACCTTTTAGGATAAGGAAAGCTTAGAATATTGTCATCAGTGTTACAGAGAAATTTCCACCCCAACCCCGACACAGACACAAAAAATAGTTTAAGTTTTACCATAATACAGCATTTCACTCAAATGATGTCCCCAGATCTTGGTGACACCAGGGACAGTTTGTAGGTGTTCGGTGTTGGCCCATGACCCAAGTGATGCACAGGCAGCCTCTCCATCCTGCAGCTTTGGCTAACAATAAATCCCTGCCTTCCAGGCAGGGCGGGTGGCAGCCACACAGCCCGGGCTCAAACGCTCCTGCCGCTCGCCTCCCCAGACCACCTCGCTGCAAGGAAGCTGCTGTGCTGAAAGCAGAGACTGACTTATGGCTGAGGAACAAAGAATTGCTTGACAGGTCTCTGTGCTCTCTCCCAGAGTTTGGAACAGTTTCAAGGCAAGTGCTTTTGGCAGGCTGACTAAGCTGTACATGCATCTATTCATGCAAATGTAGAATATGGCTCCCAAGACCTAGAACCAGGGTGTGTGCATGTGAAGACTGGATAGAAGGCCCTTCCATGGAAGTTTACAAAAATATATAGCCAATACTGTAGCTTAAGAAGTCAGTTTTACTCGTTACAGAGAACCCCAAAAAGTATTAACTACTTTTCAGACATTCCAGACAAGGTCACTTGTAACAAAAAAGGTCAAGTTCTCAAAAAAGCGGATCTTTCCTTCAAGTGAACAGGACATCTGTTTTTACTCTTAACCATTTAGTCAGTTAAGACAATTTATTTAAGATTTCATGTGAACATATGCATAAACACAAATAAGTTTACTTTAAAACACATCTGCACGGAAAAAAAGGGTGCACATCTGCACCCTTCAAAACATAACAGAGCAGGTCTGGTTAGTATGTAGCTATTGCAAATCTTAAAGATTCTGTGCATTAGGCCCACCCATATAGAAAGCAGGGGAAAAGTCAATGAAAGAAAATCACTGTTCAAGTCTAAGTGGTGTTTTGAAGAGCCAGCAGCCTAAGTGACACCATGATGCAGGTCACGGTATCCAAACAAGCAGGCCTGCATGGGCTACTGGAGCAGTGTATCCTCCTGAAGGCGCCATTTCCTCCCCGGTTATTTTCTGTTCCGAAGGCGTTTAGATTTCCTAGGACAGTCTGTGGAATCCACGGCCTTCCTCCGTTTCCTGGGAGATTGTTCATTTGAGCCGGAACCTGAAGAATTCCCTACTGTGCTCTCCATCACCTCTCGCAGCTTGCGCTCCAGCTCGGCCAAGCGGGCGTTCTGTTCCCCAATGATTTGGGTTTGCTCAAGCAGTTTCTGGTCTTGATCCTGGAGCTGCTTCTGCTGCTCCTGCACTTTGACGCGCAGCTCCGAGATCTCCCGCTTTAGCGCCGTCAGGCCCGTGCCGTTGGCTTTCACCTGCTGCTGCAGCTTGGTGACTTCCTGCCGGGAAGGGCTCTGCTTGGAGAACAGCTGCATTGTTGTCAGCGCTGCAGAAGGCCCTGGAACTTCAGAGAGAACTGTGATTAATACTCTGCAACTTACGGGTAGAAACGGTGTCCCAGTGTTCATATTTTGCTTATCCCTACTCCCCACACATGAATCCGAATACCCGTTGCAAATCATGTGAACAGGCAAGCAGATTTACAGCCACTTAAGTGTCTAACAAGAACACATGGTAATCTCAGAGCACAGCCAGTTTAATTTAAAATACTTACAGCTTTTCAGTAGTCTGGAAAAAGTTCATAATTCATTTCCTGTATATGAGCCCCCCTCCTTTTGCTATATCAAAAACTGTGTAGAACTATTCTGTTGTCATCTAGACTTAGTGTCACAGATATTAAGACAAAATCCCACAAAACACCTCTAAATTACTTAATATGGAATAGTTAAGAGTGAATAAATATCTTTCATTAGACCAGCAAAATTCTACTGTCTTGGTTGCAGACAGCTAAAGTTCTAAAAATTTGTAGTTTGGAACTTAACAAGGTATTTCGGTATAACTTACATTTTAGAAGAAAGGAATTTATTTTCCATGCTTCTTTAGAATCACTCCTCCTAAGCACTAAAACCATACTGGAATCTGAGCTTGGAACTGCTGATTCTAATAAAGTTCCTGCAAATCAAGGAGACTAACAGCTACTGTATAATTTCTTTCACTTTTTCTGCCATAAAAGATATCTATCACTTTTTCTATCTATATATTCTTCTAGCAATGCTGTGCAGTTAAGGTGCAACTTAAGTGCTCTACAGACAGAAAAGTCTGGAACAGCCATCCTCATTTTCCTCCTTTTTGTCCATTAGGATGCCAGCACAGCTACCATTATGTGACACTAAGGGGTTGCTGTTGGAGAGGTTATGCCCTTCCCTCAACATGAGAGAGGCATTTTATGCACCACAAAGCCTTGGCCTTGAAAAGTTGATTGCTATCAACGGTGGGTTTGGGCAATACTTCCTCAGCTGATAGACTCAGTATATACTAATACATATAATTAAAAAAAAATTAACTCATATATAATTTTAAAAAAGGTATATAATCACAAAAGTTAAAGTACAACTAGCAGGATATACTAAAGGTGGCATACACACTTATGGCTAAAAGGATGGACAGGACATACAAGAAACAAAACCATCTGCAGTTAGGCCTATTGTTTTTGCTTAAGATGTATTTTTTCCCCCAATTTTTACTAAGTTATGCTTCTAGAGAGTTAAATTTCACAGTTCCTAAAATGTGAATACATCCTCTATACTGAAAATTCTACAATTTTACCAATCTTTTGCCTTTTACCATTAGGATAACTTCAGCCAAGAGGCAACTACCTTAGAGTTTGGTTCACAGAAGTTCTGGAAAGTCTGACAGAGTATTTGAAGGATCAGTTTAATAGCTTATTTATAGACTGTTAATTTAATTGACTTTTCACTATTACCTGTAACTATTTTGTTTGTTAGTGCATAAAACAGTACCCCCAGCAAAGTAAAAAAAAAGCCCATTCCAGCCCTCTATGTACTACAGCTTAGGCAAATTCATTTGCAACTTGTTCTAAAAATAAAAGGCATTGAGTTGTCATCTCATGTGCCAAATTTCAACCAAATGCAGTGATAAAGTCTCATTCATTGGTGGCACAAAAGCATTTGTTTACCACATACACACTATGCATAATTCTAACATACATTCAAGTGACTGTTCTTTTAGTGGTACAAAGGCTCCTTAAATTTCAAAGCAAATGAATTTCAGTTAGCATTCTTAAGAAACAAGTATCATCAATATTTATGTAATAAAGCTCCCTTTTAAGGGAGGGAGCTTAGAAAACATACAGTGCTGTGATTTTTTAAAGAACAACTAAACAAAACTTAACTATACGTTGGAATTAATACCTGGGGCAGTTCCTATTAGACGTCCCGATACATCTGACCCAGGCATCTTTCTTTTCAGTATTGGAACAATCTTCTCATCAAAATATTCCATAGCCATGGAGGAAATGTCCCTTAGTTCTTGAAGAACTTCATGAGCTCTCTGAGGAGCTCTTGTAGAGTTTACATATCTTAGCACTCGATAAATTTCATCTATTACCTAAAACATTTAAGAAGAATTAGGATTTTCTGATAAAGGCAAGATTATTTCAGTAGGAATTCAGGCATATTCAGGGGGTTTTTACCACGTAACAGTTGTACACCACTGTGTGTTTTAGTTCCAGATCAGCTTTTTGAAGTGTTGCTCATGATATTTCAAAGAAGCTATTCATTTAATGACTCATAACAGCTCTCTTCAAAGTCATGAAATAATGCTCATTGGGTGAAATTTGAAGTACAGCCATAGTTGGTTTGCAAATTATGTAATCTATACTCAGCAGAGCATTATCATTTCCTTAAAATCTGAGGCAGGTCAAGATAGGAGTGGCTGGTCTCTTAGCCAAAGCCATACATGTGTTTTGCACAGGATTAAGGATGTTTGATGAACACACATAATAAGGACCTTGCAATATAGTTGCACCTTCTGTTCTGCTAAAGGAAGCTTAGCTAAAAAGTCCCAAAAGCGAGACAAGACCTAAGTTTCTCATCAAGTAACAAACAACAAATGACTGCTCTAATTTCATCCACTTTATATCCTGTTAGCAACAACATTAATATAAAACCTTGCAACAGTGCTCTGCTATCACACAGAATGCTGAACCTCAAACCAGGATTTGCATATTCTAACACAAATTCACTTCCTGGCAGTTCTGTGGTGAAATTTCCTGAGGGAAGCAAAGTAGGTGGGACGGAAACCACAGACTGTAAGTGAACACTAAGCCTTGAATCTGATTGACCAAAATATTAATTAATGAGTGAACTGGTAACTGCTAAGAGAGCAGCAGTGCTAGCAATCTCACACACTAAGTAAATAATTTTAAAAAAGAAAAAAAAAAATCAACACCACCAACTTTTTACCAGTTGTATCAAAACAAAATCACAGAACTTACAAGTTGGTGCCCACAAGGAAAATCAAGCTCACCTTCCCAAGTCCTGCACACCCCTGGTCTAGGATGAGTACTACATTTCCCTCTACTCTTCAGAACAGGAAAGCAACATTTTTTTTTTAAGTATCCCATTTACCATGTACTATCAGGGACTTAAGTTCATTTGACTTCATTATATTAATTTTTTAAAAATACATGGTATATAAATACAATGTAAAGTCAAATAAGAAAATAATTTAAAATGAAATAAATATCAAGTAAACAAGAATGTACATAAATAGTTCCTTCTTCAAGATAAGAATACATTCCACACCACAGTTTATCCTACCACTGTATGCATAA
The DNA here is from genome assembly GCA_003676055.1 of Chloebia gouldiae. Classification (NCBI taxonomy): domain Eukaryota; kingdom Metazoa; phylum Chordata; class Aves; order Passeriformes; family Passeridae; genus Chloebia; species Chloebia gouldiae. Next base: position 16,983,404 of record QUSF01000008.1, on the reverse strand, counting down.
ATGCCTGCATGCTTCCCCAGAATCCAAGAGATAACTTTTCCATTCATCTCACTGCAATTCAGTTCTCTGCCCACAAAAAAAAACACCAACATATCCAAACCCTACATGGGAAGATCAATGAATAGAGCATTAGGATAATGTTCACTGATCTCATTTAATCCCTGAGCTGTACCAGTCTTCCTCTGAGCATGATTTTGTCAATTCCCCTGTGCACTGGTTATTTCACAGCTTATAAAACATCGGTATCTCCAATGTACATCTTGCCTACATAATTTATATTTAATGCTGGGCTGGTATTCTAAAACACCAGGACTGTTCAGTAATGTTCCCATTTAACACACTTTACATTTAAAACTAATTCCACCTACTGTACAAAAAATATACCATCCACTGTAATACTGAACAGTGTTTTGACAGACTGCATACCTTAATTCAATTAACCTGAAGTACTCAAACCTTAAGAAGGTGCCTAAAATCATGAATCATGATTGACTGAGTACTTAGTATTATGTGTAAACTAAATTACTACACCTTCAGATGGCCTGATCACATGTTTCTTTCTAAAAGGTTGTAGAAGATGGGTATACCACAAGTCAAACATCAGAATCAAGAGAGAATCTAAGGGCAAATAGAAATCTAATTTAAAATAATTAATATTTAAATACAGCCTGGCTTATTAATTTCAGACTGCCTGGTAAAACAGAGTATTGGTTTGTAGGTTTATTTGCAAGTATATATATATATATATATACACACAATATCAATTTTCCCCAGCTATGCCAGGTTAAGTTACACAATCCTATTTTCTAAACATAGATAAATATTCACATAATATAGTCTGCATTTACCTTTCCAGGTATGAAGCAACAGAGATTGGAATCCACATACTTCATGAAAGTCATATTTAGGAGAGAGAGTCTCGTTTCCACAGCAGCGAGGATGTCTGCATGGCGAGCTAATGAATGGTTTCTCCTTTCTGACTCCCGTCTGGAAAACAGACCACAAGGTGACACTGATTTAACAAGGAGTCAAAAAATCGAACTGTAACATTTGTCAAGTTCATTTCACCCCTAAAACCCTGAAACCACTAACATTTGTCTTCACAGAAATAACAGATACTGAGACCCAGCTAGTAACAGCATACTACACTTTCTTAGACAAAATTTGCTGTCTAAATAATTACTATACCTTATGTGCTCCATAAATTTTGTATGTAATTGAGGACTATTTAAGAACAAGGCTGCAATACTAACTAGCAGCAGACACTGAGTCAGAGTGAATATATTTATCCCACTCACTCATATGGTCAGTACTTCACTGCAATTGAAATAATAAATGTAATATATTAGTAGTGAAGTTTATGTAGTGAAGAATTACTATGACATTTAGGCTGAGATAGAAACACTTTTTGGTAAAGGATCGCTATGCTGAGTAGCATTAGTTTCTTCACTCTGACTGGCAAATCTGATAGGACACAGCACCAGCTGCATTTATTCACTGGAAGAGGAAGAAAGACACTGCTTTAGTGAGAAACCAGTTCCCAGTAATGCTCACATGTCAAATCCTTCTTCCTTGTTCCCATTTAATCCTTGCCAGTGAAAAACTTTGCTCTTTTTTTCAAGCAGTATATTTGATAAATCATCAGTGAAGGCAGCTGGTCTTGAAAAGGAATGGCATTTATTCATTCCGATGAATCCTTGTTTGATTTGCCAGAAGAGTAATACAGAACCCAGACTTCTCTGTTTGAAATACCAGACACACTTTTCGCACCACAGGGTGCTTTTAGAAAAAAAAAAAAAATAAAGGAAAATGTGACTCAAATTTTCAAGATATATAAGAGAATTAGCCAGAAATAAATTCCTTTTCAATAGTCTGTTTAAATGAATCTAACACAATTAAATTTAATCCCAGTTTTTAACTGGTACATACCTTGGAAGTTGAGCTTTAACTTGCTTTTGACACAAGTTGTGGTATCTTTCCACTTTCAGAAATCCCTGATTTAACATTCTCTGGCAAACCAAGTCCATTCGCTTACAAACCTGTATTTAAGTAAAAAGAAATCTTAAGGCTTAATTAAGGCCACAAGTCACTTTTACTATTATCTTATCCCTACTTGCCAGGTAGTAAAAGATTCTCTTACTGTTTTTTGCTCCATTTCAACAAGCAAAAACTGCAGTTGAGATTAAGGTATCCCCATCTCCGCCAAAGATCAAGATACTCCAAAAAGGAGCAGCTATGTTTCACACAGTTCACAAATATATCTGTTGTTTTTGCCTAACAAGAAACAGTAGGCTGGATGGCACCTACTAGAAGCAAATACAATTTCCTATGATTTTAATGGAAATTGCAAATGCTTGTGCCTGGATTTTAGCATGGTTTCCAGGTTGATTCTGGTAGATTAAATATTTTGTAATCTTAAAAATAGAAACCTTTAAAGACAAGAAATCATGGTGGTTTCCCTCCAGTGTTTAAGGCTTATGTTTCTGAAGTCAACCACAATTAAATTTAAAAACACATGGAAAACATTGCACATGGAACAAGATTCTCCTTTTTGTATAACAAAGTATTTTCTCCTCTGTTTAAAGGATTCCTTTATTTCCTGTTGGACACCAATAGTCTCTGGGTTTTTTTGCACCACAGATTTAGGAAGAAGGGACACAAAGAGCTGCAGAAGATATATTAAACTACTAAAGTTAAACCTTCACAAAGTTACCAGTTACAGGACAAAGCCAACTCATACAAAAGTTTAAATCAACTGCCATTCAATTCTGAAGATGCAAGGGTTTAGTGATTCAGCTGTTCTTTGAAACAGTTTTGGTTTTGTTGGGATTTTTTAGGTACTAAAGTCCACAGCTCCCACTGTGACCCCACTTGCCAACAAATACACTTTTTTTAAAATAAACACTCCTTTCCTCCATACACTCATAATTTCTCAACTTTAAAGTCTATGTAAGCTTATGCCTTTAGGAAGAAGATTCTCACCTCTCCCAAAATAACCCTGCAATTACTTTGTGTAATGCCTTCTGTATAAAAAGAAAGAAGTTCTGCTTTGTGTCCCAAGTTCTGTGAGAACTGACCACTTTCCACAGATCTGTATGGTCAGACCATTAAGCAGTGACTGTGGCTCTGTCTGTGCTCCTTGGTGTGAGATCTTTCTGGTTAACAAAAAAGGATCAGACAGGCAAACGGCAGAGGGAGAGTCTCAGCACACTGCCCCACATTCAGTGGTCCAGTTAAATCATCTCCTGTGTATAAGGAAAAATGCTAGCCCTTCCTACGGGAAGGAGGAAATCGATCCTCCCTGAGCTCGGAGCTCCAGGGGCGCACGGATTTAAATCGTTTTTGAGTCAAGGCTTTGCAGCCTTCTCGCAGCCCTAATGGCACCGAATCCCTGAAGCAGGAACTGCGACCTGCACACGGCTGCGTCAGCTCTGCAGGCACCGGGCACCAGAGGAAAACATCTCCAGCCACGCTCAGCTCCGCGCTCGGGGGCGGCGAGAGGCGTTTAACCTCGCGCACAGTGACATCTGCCGGCAGAGGCCCCCAGGGAGCTGCAGCCCCCCGCACGAACCGCACTGGCGTTTTTAACCTTCCTCCTCTTCTTGCCCTACACAGCACGAAGGATTATTTGCTCCAATTTTTCGACATTACCCATATTTAGCCAATAATCAGTCTAGAACCCGAACACCGGGACCACCAGAAACTTATGTTACCAACTTTTGTTTCCAACTTATGTTGCCAATCATCTCATAATTCTCAGCTGCTTCACTCTTAAACCATAGAGCATCTGGATTTATAGGAACAATGTATCTCTTCTATTCTGCACAGTCAGTCATATGCAAAGTAGCATCATTACACTTCCAGGTGTCCACAGCAGTCCAAGACAGTTTGATATTACCTACTCAACAGATCTTAAGTTTAATTTCCTTATCCTTGTATGTGCAATTTTGGTGAATATTTTATTATTTTAGTCACAGAGCTGAAAGAGGCTGTGTTTCCTCAAAGGTCAAGTCCAACCAGACCCTGTACTCAAATTTCAGGGTTAGAAAGGTATTCCAAATCCGTGTAAAAAAGCAGAAAGAGGTTGCTTCTTCATGTACTGACTTTTATGTGATAACAGCTTTCTATGATCCTATAAATTAATTTTCCACTTCATTTGTAAAAAAACTGACACAAACTACTAACTTCCTTTAAAAGCATGTTTTATTTCTTCCAAGCTTCACTACCAGATAACCAACTCCAAAACAAATATAAAATATCCTAGAGTATTTAGCTTCGATACATGTTATTTTTCTTAGATAGTACACTGGCACCATGTTCCGTAAAATGCCTTTTTTAGGGTAAAGTAAGTGGCAAAATGCTTATAACTTCATCAAGAAACTTTAAAATAGAAATGCCTGTAAATACAGACTGGAACTGGGAATATTAAATACAAACTGAAACTGGGAATATTAAAGCCATGCTGTCCAAGGGTTATCAGTCCTTACTTGTGCTGTGCAGGAAATAAGCACAAGTCTGCTGCAGAATCAATGTAATTCTGCCATGTGTCAGAATCCAAGATAACCTCAGAGTGTTCATGGAAGGAGGTGTGGACTGTGTAATTTTAATCATGCTTGTTGTAGTAATAGCCGGAATGGAAGTGCCTTTCCAAGCTCAGACATGTGACTGAAAAATAAACTGGAATCTAAGAATTTCATTATTATCCCACTGAGGTAAAATTTTCAAAGCTTCTAAAGTCACTAAAAATGTCCCTGTAAAAGGAGCCTTCAAAAGCTGGAAGATAGTGAGCTTCCCTGTCAGCATGCACAATAGGCTCATCCAGAGCATTACAGCTTCAGACATTGGCATCTTTGGGGTTTTCTGTGTTTCTCTCATGGGGATCATCAGAGGAAGTAGATGAAATAAATACTCAAAAGGGCTGAAAGCAAAATGCTGCTGCTTTTCCTCTCATTCACATTGTCCGAACAAAAGTTTCAGGGCTCAAGGTTTCCCTCATTTCAGACATGACTGCTCTCTGAATACCTATTGTTTAGTCTCTGCTCCTTGGATCTACTTCACTGCTTAACCTGTAGGTGCTTCATTCATGCTTTCACATGCAGTAACCCCAGGAATAGCAGAAAGCATTATACTCAGGAAAGCAAGTGCTTTTTGCACAATGAGGGGCCCACGGTCTTGCCTTGCCTGATGGCGATCATCACAAGCAGGAAATGTTCTTTACCTCATCCTTTGATGACAGAAAAAGACTTCTGGACCTTATGCCTGAGATTATGCTCCTCATAATGCTCCACATAAACAATGCACATTCCTATCTCCATTTCAATCTGAAAACATTCTGGTGTTCTATGTCCTCCCACCCAGCCAACTCCTCAGTCTGTTGTTTTGTATACACTGTAGATCTAAACCCAGCTCAATTCAGAGACTTTATTTTTTATGGATCACTGAGCTAAGGTCATCCAAAATAAAAAGCACATTAAGACATCCATTCCTTCCATGCCGGGATCCAGAAAATGCATCTAAATTATTGGTTTAGGGAATGCACATTTTTTTTGGTCTAAACATCTATGATTAAACTTTGTTTAGGTTGATTAATGTCCTGGATTTTCCTGCCTTCCTCAAGATGCTTTATCCCATGGAATCCCACATTCTAAGGGGTAATGAGCCTGCTTTTGGGCATGTTTCTAATATGCACGAGACCAGAGCAACTTATTCTGTCACTCAATTAATGTGCTCCTGCAATGTATCTTTAGCACAATACTACTTACTATAAGATACACTCATTCATCTTTGATAAGCAGCTCAAGTCAGTCCTCATAGAAAACAAAAATATACTGTTTGTCCAAGGTCTTTCCAAAGGTTACTTGCCACCTTTAAAAATCCCAAAGTAATGAAATTCATTATGAATTTATGCCTGGGAACTGCTAATTTTAAAGGCTACCTTAATTCTCTGACAACAGCACCTGGAGCTATGAAGAACATTCAATGTCCGCATCTCAGTTAGCTGCCAAAAGAATACCTTCAGCTCTGAACAGCCACCTGAAAGACCCAGCTGATCAAGCTTATGGGCTCAAACCAGAAAGGCTTTGATTCTTTACATTACTGCTGCTTAACAAAAGGCTACTTTCTTCTCACAAGAATGCTCATAATGCCTTCTGATGTGCTTAAGGGAACAGTTGGGAATTTGATGGAGATTAATTTTCTTGGCTGCCACTGATTCCAAAACTCAAAGTAGGAAAAGACCAACTTAATAGTTTCTTTCCTTTTATGCCCAGTATTGTTCTGCATATGTTTTAAAGTTGGTATTTATCAAGACTGGTTTTGCATATTTCTGAAAGTTCTGAAAAGGGCAGTCCTCTTCTAGAAAAAGGAACTTGGGAGTGCTATACAAGAGAGCATAAAAATGTCACATTTTACTTCCTAAGCACCAGTGAGAGTTTAACAGCTGGTTTAGTCCTGACATCCTCACCTTTGCTACTCTCACCTTCACTGCCAACAGAGCATTACAAACACTTAGAGCTGGAGAAAGAAAAAGCCTTCTGTAGATTTGTGAGAGCTCCCACAGCAATACCATTCATAAGATGCAATGGGAAAGCTGCAGCCACGGGCTGTGCCTGGCGTTGCAATTCCAAGCCTGAAACGTGGCATATCCAAACACCGTGCAAGATGCTTCCCTTGCCCGTGGTCAAACTGCAAGTACCACCTGTGATCTTGGGGATGTCCTGTGCAGGGCCTGGAGCTGGACTCGTGGCTCATGTTGTTCTGTGGTTCTCAAGTACCACATCTTTTTTACAGATTCACTAATCTGCAGAAGAAGCTGAAGTCTTCAGGGGACTGACAGCATACTCTAGAAATATTCAGGAACTGGTATGCTTGGGGTAGTATAAATGAGAACAGATTTTCTGCTTGAAGAGCTTTCGGTTTAAGTTACAGTCAGGATGCAACACTTCAGGTTGCTGATCCAAGACACAGGCAGTCCAATTTCCTGCATAAATACGCTTGTAATATTATCCAGTTTAGACTAATCGAGTTCTTAAAATAGAAACTGTATAGTGCATGCACATTTACTAAGAGTTACATAAGCTGTGCATTAATTCCCTCACTATTATTCCATTTACAACCACGTAAGAGATTCAGTAAGACAGCAACTTATCATAATATGACATGGTTTACATCAGGCTCCTTATGCAGGCAGTTAAATATTGATATACATTGATCTCCTCACTGACAGCTGTGGGGTTTTTTGGCATTATCAAGTTCAGAGGTGCAGATACTATGTTATTAATTACAAATCCACTAAGACTGCAAGAAGCAGGCAGTCTTTTTTTTTTTTAATCTTCTTTTTTTGACCCACATTTCTAGATAAGGGAGGATTCTTGGAGCAGCAGGCTCACCACCTCCTACACTTGTAGGCTTAAGCCCTATAAGCAAAAATAAACACACATATGAGACACAATAGACTACCCACCCCAACCAGTCACTAGGAGAAATCAGGTGCCAGCAGCCCGGTGCTTTCTCACAGAGCGTGAAAGGAATGAAAGAAGTAAGAGACATATAAAGGTATAAAGAGCTTTAAGAATGCGTGTAAGGAAGCGCACACGGAGAGCGAAGAAGGGATAAAGCCCGATCCCACCCCACCGCATCCAGCCCCTTCCCTGGGAGAGCGGCAGCCCGGCGGGAGGCGCCGGGGCCGCCGCCGCCCCCGCACCTGCCCCGGGCCGGGCGGGCTGAGCCTGGTCCCGGCCGCAGCGGCGCCCCCGCCCCGCCGCCTGCCCTCCGCGGCCCCTACCAAGCGCAGCTGGCTCGTCTCATCGTAGGACAGGAAGCTGAGGATGCTCTCGATAGCCACGATGGGCAGCCCCATGAGCGTGTTGCTCTGAGGTGGCGGCTCCATGGGCGCCAGCGGCTCGGCGGCCTCCGGCAGCGGGGCCGGGGAGAGCCGCGCCGAGCCCGGGGCGCCGCCTTCGCCCTCCGACACGAGCCGCTCCTCCGGCGCCGCCATCTTGCAGCCCGTCCTTCCTCCGCGGGGGGACGGTGCCGCCTCTCTGTGACGTCTCTTCCGCAGCCGTCGCGGGCGGTCCCGCCCCGGCATTCCCGCAGGGAGTGAGGGAAACAGAGCCCCGCGTGCGGCTGCGGTTCCTGAGGGCTGCGGTCGCTCCCCCTGCCCGGGGAGCCGTTCGCGGGCGGGTGCCAGAGGGATGGTGTCCGACTCCTGTCGGTGGTGCCTAGAGACAGGACGAGGAGCAAGAGCCGTAGAATAAAACGCGAGAAGTTCGCCAACCCGAGGGAGAATTTTTTAAGCTGGGGGAGGCAGAGCACTGGAACAGCTGCCCAGGGAGGTTGTGGGGTCTCCCTCTCGAAAGACATTCAGACCCCCACCTGAGCACGTTCCTGTGTCACCTGCTCCAGGTGACCCTGCCTGGGCAGGGGGATTGGACTACATCCTCAATACAAACTAATCCAGCCCCTTTGGTGGTTGAAGTCCAAGCTGCCCCTACTGTGCTGGCAGGGGGAGCCGCAGCACCAGGGGGCTGCAGGTCCACTGCCAGCCTTTGGGATCAGAGCCAGCTGGCAAAACCCCCGGCAGCCCGAGAACCACTGCCTGGAACCAGCCATAATTGAGCAGGCAGAACACCCAGAATAAAGCGAACCCTGCTCCTTTATTTGCCCTATATCCTGTATGTTAAGGAGGGTTCTGGATCAGATTGCCGAGACAACAAAGGGATGGAACCAAGGGCTGTTTCTAAAACATTCCCTAGTGCTTCTGAGAACAGCCACACCTCGGTTTCACAAGCGTTTTAGCCTGACAGAAGTTGGCACAGCCTTTGAAAAGTATGGTGCCAGTCTCCTCAGTGCCTTGAGCTGCTGCTGCTTTGTTTCTCATCAGCAGCACTGGGTGTCTGTGCTTGACTGGGGAGCTGCTGCTGCTGCAGACTGATTTGCCAGAGGAAATCACTAAACAAATGCCAAGAGTGATGATAGCAAAGTGTGTGGGAAAAAGATGTCAAATATTTGGGGAGAATGAGACTACTTCTTTCAGTACCTGCACCAAGGTACTACAGCTTAAAATATTACAGGACTAAAGAATTAGCTGCCTGCAGCACCTCTGGACTCTTTTTTTTCAGCTATGCTTCCTCTCTTTGAAGTTTTATCTTAACCCATTTCTTTCAGTCACCCCTCCCCACCTCCTCAGAAATTCATCTGCAATCTCTTTCTTAAAAAAAAAAAATAAAAGGCATCTGGAAAAGAATTAACTTGGGAGCAGGGCAAATGCAAGGGTAAGGCTTTATGTGCGTCATCCTAATGGCACTCCAAAAATGTGCGCTGAAATTAATATTTCCTTTTTGGGAGCAGAATACTGTGTGCCTGTATGGATTTGGAAGTGTTTTGTTCCCTCCCCTCAACTCATCAATGCTGCTATCTTGCAACAAGGGTTTTATTCTTGGTTCATGGTTTTCAGACCTGATCTCCTTTCACATGCACTATGAGCAGTTTAAAACTCACTCAGGAGAATTCTTTATGAACTTGTGACTTGGCATGTGAAGTTTGGGCTGGCAGTCGGTTGATGCTTTAAAAGCAAGTGGGGTTTTTCATCCTACCTAAGCATATAAAATTTCACTTTGTTTCAATTATATTTTTTTTGGTCATTTTATTTAGACAATTTCAGTTTTTTAGATAGAGCTCTATGTTTAATAAATATAAGCTGCATGTTTATCATATAGCCAAACAGATTAAGTACAATGAACAATATATATTTTATGCTGCCTATGTACATAGTTTAACAGTTAATAAGTCTATTTCAGTAAGTTGGGTCATTCTGCTGCCTTCCAGCTGAGTCATGTCTTTCCCCAGTGTATCTGGTGTCATTTTTCTGAGCATGCATCACTTTGCATTAATTTGGAAAAACACATTTCTCATGCACTTTCACAAAACCCCCGTTACAGACTCTCTGGTGGATGAACTTTTCAGTTATTTTGGGATACTGTGAAGCCAGAGAACTTAATAATATGTTCTGAAAGGGATAAAATAAAGTTATGTAGAATCTATTTGCATATTACGTGTCAAGTATAATCTTGAAATAGCCTTAATCTTAAAATCTTGAAATAGCCATCATTTTTATTTTGTTAGAATTATGAGCATAGTTGGGTTGATTTTTTTAACATCTCAATGACTCACAAGGAGGTGTTAGGGGAAATGAATTTTTTCACTCCTTTCATGCAAAAATCCACATAGTATTTTGATTTATGTTTGGGGGAATGAAATTTGGATATCTCCATACTCTGGACTACATATTGTGCTCCCCACTGATTGCAGTGTGGTGTGTTCAGGCTGTGAAATTTTACTGAAATCGTGTGGAATGTTTTGGTTGGGCTTAGTATGAAAGCAAGCAACACCAAGAACTGTGATGAAGAGGAAGGAGCCTGACTTAAACACAAGTCAAGTTGTATCTGTGAGATCTGAGAAAGGAGAAGAAATAAAGAAAAGGTAGAAAGAGAGTGAGAGGAAGGAGCTAACAGGCAGACATCTGGGAAGATGGGAGTGGGGGAAAAAATTTAGCAGCAGGGGTTGGAGCTGAAGTAAAGTGTGTAAGTAGGTCAGAACTGTCATGTTGATTAGGAATATTGGAGCAAAGAGGAGTAATGTGCTCAGAAACTGATGGTAAGAGCAGAAGTTGGGTGGGAGGAGAACAGATTTGTTTTATTAAGTCAGTGTAATCAATAGAAAAATAGAAAAGGCTTTCCCACATAATATGTTTTCTTCTTGGGGGCAGCAGCAGTTTGCTCATTTCATGGATATTGGGAAATTTTTTAAAGAGATGCTAAATTTGAAAGAAGTCTGGTCTATTCACACAGCTGTACTTTCATTCAGGCTGCTGGACACTAAGGCAGAGTAAAGTCTTTCTTGCTTAAAGGTCTTTTTGTGAAAGGCATTAAAAAGGGGAAAAAAAGTAATATTTAAATTTCCTTTGAGAGTGTTGTTAATAAACACAGACAGCAGTGTAAATTTGAACACATTAATCTTTTGCAGCTGAAACTTTTAATCCTCTAATAAGTAAATGAGTAAATATTGTGGTATGAAATCAGCTTCAGATAGGAATGTAATCCCAGTTCAATTAAACCAATATAAATATTTAACTGGATCCTTTGCAGTTTAATCAGTTTCGGACCCAGTAGTGCTACATGTTGCATAAAAAAACTGTTTGAGAAACTGACTCTAAAATCTACATCCACCCCTTAATTTACTTGTAACACTGTATATTAGGTATCTGATAGTAATCATATGTTGATGTTGAGAGGCAGAAGAATATGATGCTCCATGGGAGATGAGAGGTAGAAGTAAAAGGTAAACAAGTAGAAGACAGAGAGACAGAAAATACAGCCTCTGTAGATTTTTCTGAACTGAAAGTGTGGGGACCAGACTAATCTTGAGTGGTTTATGTAGGCCAGGCATGTTGCAGTCAAGCTTTCATCAAATATGTTTTTCTGTTTCAAATTTCAAGAAAAAACTTAAAGTGTTTTCATATCCACAGAAAAATTGGCATTTGTTGACATATACTATATTAATTCCATACTACTACTAATTAATTACAAATCAGGTAAACCGATTTATTTGGGGGATAAAAAAGACAAGGGTTCAGACAAATACCCTTTCTATTTCCTTGTAGTCAAAATACTTCCCCAAGGAGGGCTGCAGAATCAGTTACTGATAGTGTGATGACTTGGTCAGGCTACACATCCTCCGTCACACAGCTGTACTTTGAAGTAACCTTGGTGAACAAGCTTAGATAAAAAAAAAAGAGGCTTCCATTGGATAACATTACTTTTGATAATGCTCTGTATTATTCTGTTGTAGGATATTTGCCATCCCTAGGGCACAGAATTAGTTATCACCATGAGAAAGGGCTCAGTTTTGATATAAATTCCAAGGAATTCCTTGAATTTCAGTATACTAGCACATATTTACACTATGATAAAGATAATTCAGGGAGGACATCAGTAAGTCTCTGTGTCTTATCAGGTCAGCTTGGTGAAATACCATAGACACAACAAACTGCACCAGTACTTTTGATATCCCCAGGTCTGCCAGGGTTATCTCAAGCAGAGTTTGATATTCTGAGGCACAGGACTACAGCCCTGTGTGAGAAGGTGCAAAAGAAAATAGATAAATTAACCATGAGAAGAGGTTTACAGAGATATGGTCTGCTCAGTCCTGCAGTCACTTTACAAAAAAGAAATTGTTGAGGGCCTGATCTTGAAATAATTTTGTATTTTATTAAATCCTTCTTGTTTCATTCTGTCTTGACTCCAGAGGGACTTCTAGCATGAGCTAAGTCTGGCTTCTTGGCAGCTGAGCAATAGGGATGAGGCAACAGTAAAAGGACAGTGTTCATTTAACCCTCCACATCCTCCAAACCTCCAGCTGGGATGAAGGTCCAGAGTCACTGTGTGCCTAATCAGTGTCTTAAAGTTTCTGGTAAGGAATGGGATTTTGATCACGGAATTCCTGTTTCCAACAGCTGAATATACTTGTGCTTAATGAGCAGGTGTTTCAGTTCCTTCCCTGTTTTTCCTCACTGGCCATCTCCCTTATGGGGTGGGATGAGTGGCTGCAGGCAGGTACAACTTTCCTAAATTGTTGTTATTGCCCTAAACAGATGTTTTGTTACAGAGGGTCTTCTATCAGGATGTGTGCTCAGGTAAATTGACAGGGATCCAGAGTATAGTGAATATAATTTAGTTACTGAGCAGAATGGCAACTCTGTGTGATACATATAAAACACAAATTTGTGTTAGGCCACATTTTGTTGAAGGATGCTGGGGTCTAATGGAAGAGGAAGTTTCTTCTCTTATGAAGACACAGTGCAGACTTGCTTTGGCTGGCTGGTTGTTCAATTACCTGTGAGGGAAAAAACCCCACACAGAATATAAATTACATAGAAAAGAATTTTGAGTGAGGAAATTAGAATTTACTTCCAGCAAGTAACTTGAGAAATTGGAGGAGCTTTAGTTTATGGAAGTAAATAATTCCTTGTTGATCTGGAATTAATTGAAGACTTCTCTTTAAAGTGAGTGTTGCTTGTGATATTAATGACATTTTCTATTTTTAGAGAATTGTCCTCTGAAACTGTATTTAAATGATCAGCTTAAGGCCTGAATAGGTTGCAGCAAAATTGATGCAAATTTCTGAAGTATTTTCTGAGTGCTGCTGGCTCTGTGCAATTATTAGTTTACTGAGTAACATGATTATGTACTTTAGGCAGTGGGTGCATGTGGGACTGTCTTAACTTAGATAATGGGATTAGTTTACAGAGAGGATGCAAGTTAAGCAAGAAATAATTTTTAACTAACTTTAAAGTTACAGAGTCTGAACTTTGGTTGTCTCATGTAGTTGCTTATATGCATGACTAGCTCCTACATACAGTGACCAGTGATGTGTATATTTACTTTATGTATTAGTAAATGCTATCATAAAGCAGGCCACACAAAGCTTTCATGGCTCTGAGTGAGGTAAATGTAACTCAGCTGTTCCTTGTGTTGGGAAAATCTAGATTTTCTTTCAGCTGTGGCATACGGATGTGACAGAATACAGTTATTTGTTTAGATTTTAAATAGATTTGATCTGAGTGTGAATAAGGAAGTATATGTCACCACCAAAATGGACTTGGTGTGGGCACAAAGCACACACAAGGAGGGGCCTGATGATGTTCTGCATTAAGCATGCACTGATGTGATAAACTCCCTAAAGAGGCTCATTTCAGCTGCCAGACACAAGTTTAGAGAAGTGGCTTATCTTCAAGAGAAAGGTATGTCTGCTGTATCACCCCTCAATGTCCAAGAAAACTTTTCACTTAGAGAATTGGCTGACAGAAGTTGTGGCAAGCCACTGTGCCTTAATTTAAAATTTGCACTTGTTAAATGCTTCTTGATGTACTGCTTTGAATGTGGCATTGACCAAAGGCTTTTGCTTTGGAAGCAGCTACTGGAATATCATGGGATCTTCTAGCTGATGTTAGCAAATTTCTTAAAAGATTTCATAAATCTTACCTGCAGACTTTGGAACTTGGTCAAGCACTGGAACAAGCTGCCCAGGAAAGTGATGGAATCACTGCCCCAGAAGTGTTCAAAAAAATGTATAGTTGTGGCCCTATAGTTATGAAGGACCTGGCAATGTTTGGTTAATGGTTGGACTTGATGACTTTAGAGGTCTTTTCTAACTTTAATGATTATATGGTTTTATGAGCTAGGGAACTTTATTTTCCGGCTGAGAAATAGACTCAGTCATTGCTGTGTGTTTTCCCCCAAACTGTTTCGGCTGTAAGGTCTGTTATCTGATGTTTTGAAAACAAATTAAATTGTAGGAATGCAGCATTAAATAGAGGAAATGAATCTAACAACAACAAGAGGGCAGCTGGTGGATTAGCAGAACTGTATGTGGGTGCTGAAAGTGTTAAACCATTGGTTTTCTCTTCTTTAGCTACATTTTCTCTTTGTGAGGAAGTTTGACAACACGGACTAATCGAGGTCTTTGTGTTGAATCACTGCCTTATCTCTAGCTGAAGAGTAGCTGTCTAAATTAGGTGCAAGAATTTCAACATTACTGGAAAGAATCCAAACTTGTGAAGCTGCTGTGCCACAGCCCTGTGAGTTTAGGTGAGCAATTCTCTTGGCATGTTCCTTTTATAATTTTTTTTTATCTCCAGAGCAATCTCAGTGCCAAAGCTTTTCCTCCCTTCTGGACTCTTTAAATAATTTCCTTGGGGAATTAGCACTCACAAGTCTGACTTGGTGAAGTTTTAACAGTAGGTGGCAGTGGACAGCAAATCTAACCCAGCTGCCCTCTTGTACCTCTTCTATTGCTGCTGCTCTCTTGATTTATGTCAAACAGCCTCTGAAATTACTGTCTTAGAAGCAGTCTAAAAATCATATTCGGTTTTTTTGCTGAAGAATTTAAGGATTTATTAAGAATAACCGAAAAGTACAGCTTTTTTTTTTTTTCCCTTTAAATTCTTATGTGTTCTTGCAAATACTCCAAATTTTTGTCAGGACTGTAAAAGGACACTTGTCTGGTCTGGAAGTAGTTCTAGGCAGTCTGGTAGAGCAGAGAATGTGAAGTTACTATTTAAATTGCTTGGATACAGCACTGAAGGAAGTATGTGGAATTTTTGAGTTCTAAGTAGTGTGCTGAGAGCATGAAATACAGCAGTGTTTTTCCAGCCCTGTCCTACAGATCCCATTGTATGGAAGGACTAATGACAAGAAAAGATTATGCTGTTTATTTCTATTGATTATCATTACCAATACTGTCTGTAATGTCTCTGCTACTGCAGGTTTCTGTGGTTCAGATCAAGTTGATCTCCTGTGGAAAGAAGAATAATTCTGTCACATTTATGTTTAGTGGTTTTGTGGACTTTTTTTTTTCCCTTTTCTTGGATACTTTTCAAGCCGTTCTGATTATGAACTTCCTTTGAACTGCTGCCTTGAGAAGGCTGACCTAGAACAGAGGCTAGACAGAATTAAAGAATAAAGTAGGTATCTATTAGAAGGCCTCAATTGATCCACCTTGGGCAGTACAAGAGCCCAGCCAGGGCTACACCCAAGATGAACCCAAAACAGTCACAAAATGGACAACCAGTCACAGGGTCTCCCATTTTTATAAGTTCTGGTCCATTTGCATATTGGAGCTAATTGTCCAATTACAGGTTTAGGTTATGAAGTCCCATCCTTCTTGTTTTTCTCTCTTCAGTCCACTGTTGGTTATGCTCTTGGGCCTGAAATTTGGATCATATGTCCTTGGTCCCCAGCTAGAGAAGGCATTGTTTTGCCTACCTGCTCTGTGAAGAGAGCTTACTGTCCCTTAATATGAAATCAGAACTGCACACTAAAGCAGCAGAGAATCTGAAAAATATAAAAAAGCTAAAGCCTGAGGCATCAGAGCCCTTGCTGTGATTGTTTCTAGGGAACTGCATGTGGCCTTAGTCAAGTGCAGCATGTTCCGCTTAGGCTGCCAAAAGTAGTGGGAACCAGGGAAGAGGTGCAGAGCTTCAGCTGTCCATGCCATTGGCTCCTGTGGGTCTCATCTTCCCTGCCTTTTTCTGATAGCTCTGTATGCAGGACTGGAACTGCTGCCCCTTGCCAATGCTCCTGTGCATGCCTCAGTTATCTCCAACTGTCGGCACTCTGGAGGCTGAACCTGTGATCAGAAACCCTCCCATATTTCTGTCCTCTCTGGGGGAACCATCAACGCTCTGCTGATAAACCAAAAAGTCTGTCCTGTAATTCATAACTCATTGTGAGAAATTCATGCCATGCTTCTCTAGTGAAATCATGTCTGAGTAACTGTGAGAGGCAGGAATGTGAGGTGCTGTAGGGAGGGTGAGCAGTGCTGCTGAGATAGGCACGGCTACAAGTGGTTTTGGCCCCACTTTGCCTGCAAAGCTGGCCAGCACTGTCCCCTGTGCTGGAGAGGAGCTGGGATCTTCAGTGCGAGACCAGATGGCACTGAGAGCCTTCATCGCAGTGCGTGAGTCACAGAGCCTGCACAGAACTGGAAATAAATAGGTGCACCCCTTGGAGCTTCATTTCCTTAGCAGGGATGGGGTTGGAGTTCTGTGTCAAAGATGTCAAAGTTAGAACTTGAGCCAAAAGAGACTTCTGTAGATTGGCCTGCAAGAGGCTTGTGCTAGCAAAATGTGGCTACCTCGCACACACACTCATCTGAAACACCTTTTCTACTTGATTTTTACCTATCAATTTCCAGGTTTATTTTACAGGCTTACAATTGTTATTTTAATATTCTAATTATTACAATTATTTGTGTCTGTATTTAGGGAGTACATTAAAAGATCACACTCCTGATTTTATCCCTTACCAACTAGACACTTCTAAAAATTCAGCAGGGATTTGCAGAATTGTTGGCTGGAGTGTGTCCAAAGAGCGACAACAAAGCTGGTGAAGGGTCTGGAGCACCAAGGCTTCTGAGGTGGGACTGGAGGGTGTTTAGCCTGGAGAAAAGGCTGATCAGAGGGACCTCATTGTGCTCTACAGCTCCCTGGGAGGAGGTTGTAGCCAGGTGGGAGTTGGTCTTTTTCACAAGTGATAGGGCAAGAGGACATGGCCCCAAGTTGCACCAGGAGAGGTTTAGATTGGATATTAGGAAAAATGACTTTACTGAAATGTATTAACTCAAAGCTGCCCAGGGAAGTGAGGGAGTCACCCTCCCTAGAAGTGTTCAGAGGATGTGGGGATGTAGTGCTTAGGGACATGGTTTAGTGGCAGACGTGGCACTGCTGGATTAATGATTAAACTCAATGATCTTCCAAACCCAGTGATTCTATTACTGTGAGATTCTAAGAATTTCAGTTCTCCATTGCCACTTGCTTTGACCTGTAACATTTTTACCCTGTAATACAAATCTAAAGTCCGAGTTTTAAATAATCTAGCAAATGAAAACTGTGCCTTTTATAAGCGTCCTCATAAACCTTCTGTGCGTAGAATCCATGCATGCGGGCACTGGAGAAGCGGATCGCAACGGGCGCAAATGGGGAAAGAGCAGGGATTCACAGATGCCGCTCAGCCGGTGGGATATCGGCGGGGTTTGGTGGGACATCCGGCGGGCACGGCGCGGAGGGAGCAGCAGCGCGGCTGGAGACGCGCCTTCCCGCCGGGACAGCGGGGCAGCCGCGCTCGGGACGCGGCCGGGGCGGGGCCGTGACGTCACGGCGTTGCCAGGAGACACCGCGCTGTGCTCGTGAGGCGCCCAATGGGCGCCGGGGGAGGTGACGTCATGCCGGCGGCGGCGCCTTCTCATTGGCCGGCCGTGGCGCGTGGGCGAGGAGCGCGAGGTGTGGGAGGGATGCGGGAGTGGCCCCGGGATCGGGACAAACACGGCCCGGCTCGG